>JARHVA010000493.1:1297500-1605000 GCA_037957365.1 Torreya grandis | reverse complement strand
CGATGGTTGGGATCCATAGCTTACCAAGAACCTTATAGCAAGTCCCCATGAAAACATCACATAAAAATGATATCATGTAGAAATTGCCCATAGGCATATTTTTATTTTCCTTTTGTATCATTCACTCCCTTAAATGGAAACTAACTATCTCTCTTAGTGTGAATGTAGTGTCACTAGGTATAATCATATGCAATAATGACACCTAATCCAAATTGAGAAAATGAATGCTGGGCATATCATAGAGTCTATTCAGTAGTACCATACCAATGTGTATTCCCATCATGAGTTTATTAATAAGAGTAAGCCCCTTTAGTTTCTTACCTTTAAATGTGATGGTCTGGTTGGGGAGTAGCCATGATGATAATGCCTTCTCCATCATGGTCTTTACATTCCACTACAACAATCTATGTTTTTTGAAGTATGTGTTGTGTGTGGGTAGGGATAAGTAGCTCTAGAAGTCATCTCTTGAAATTCATGAAATGAATATAGGATTTATAATATGGTAAAATAAATCAATTTGCATGACCTTGCTTATGAATAAAAATTCATGTAGGAGGTCGATACTTGGCATCACATCTGGCTTGGAGGCATAAAAGTGCAATCCTTATCATTTTAGCTCCAATAAATATTTTATAAATAGTCGATCAAAGAGAGACATTTTTTTCTAGTGAAAATACATCCACATAATTGAAAATGTACCATAACTCTAAATAGTTTGCATACCTATTATCAAATAGGGTAGCATCAAAGACTGTATCAATAAACTCTATTGAATCATTGATTGAGTAGGGTAAAGGTGGAATGGCTCCCCTGAACTATCTAGGTGAAAATGTAATTAATTTTTATGTGTAATTAGATTGTTTATAGTCTCATTTATGTGTTTTGTGTGATGTATGATCAATTCATGCTTCTACTAGTAGTTGGTTCTTTAATCAGTTCTATCACAAGTAGTAGTTAGGGCTCTTTGTGACGTAGGATATAAATAGACTTTGAGTGTAAGATTGTTTGTAAGAAATGAAGGATTTAATGGCTACATGTCGTGCATATATATTTAGCATTGATTACTAGTTCGTGTGACATAAATACCTAACATTCACTTATTTTTTATTTTTTGCATAGTTTAAATTTTGTTAGTTCTAGATGGTGGGTGACTTTAGCATACTATTAGAATGTATTTTATCTATATTCATCTAAATAAAGTAAGTATTTTTATCATTCTTTGTAGTTGGGTATTTGGGTTTTGTGTTTAGACTAGTCTTTACAAAATACCCACAACAAAAAGCCCAAAGACCTAATTTTTGTTGGACAAAATGTCCATGGCAAAAATATTTATGCATACGTATATAAAGCTCTTTTAGAATTTGTCAGATAAAAAATCCATGGAAAAAAAATTTGTAACAATTATTTTTTTGGATAAAATATCCATGGAAAAAATTCCACAACAAAATTTTTAATAAAAAGATAAGTTATTTTAGAGAAATTATTTCAGCCAAAATATCTACAATAAAAAACATTGAAGTTCTACTATTGGAACAAAAGTTCTGAAGACCAAATTATTGTTGAACAATAATACTAAATAAATAAGTGACTATAAAAAAAGGCCAAATAATTTTTTGGAAGAGTACACCTAAAATTAAAAACACCAAAATCTAAACTTGTAGGATAAAAATGTTCATGGCAAAACCCCAGACAAAATTCTAAAGAATTTTCTATGAATAGACAAAGTCCTGAAAACTTGCATAGTTTAAAAACTCCTAAAAAGACATTAATAGAATTAGCTCATCAAAATATTCAAGATACCATGCTATAATACTCTAAATTATTATAAGTGAAAATAATAAATTAAAAAAAAAATTGTTTAAGAAAGGTTTCAACAAACAAGGCCAAAATCTACAAAAATTGGGTCCCCATTTAATCTGAAGAAAAAAGGGGATGTTGGGTAAAATAAATGGTGAATTATAGGGGGAAAAATCCTTAGTGTTAAAGAACCCATAACTTTGGCTAGTAACCTCTAACAAAACATGAACCATATCACAAAAAATAATAAAATTAGAAATATGAAAGGGACTCCTAAGTAAATTCACATAACATACTTTCCCTTTTATCCTTAGATCTATGTGTGTTGAACATGAGATTCATTTAATCCTTGTTGTGATGATATTTTCAAAATCTTGATGAAGCTATAGGTTTCGATCTATTTTCTATTAAATCTCATTAAAACAAGATAATCTTGAGCATTTCTCTACTACCAATCAGGTGTCCATAGCCTTGATAAAGATACCTTGGGCTCCATTTCTTTCTCTACCTTCAATTTTTTAATCATGATGCATGGTACATTAACCTTAATTCATCATGTTAGCCTTTTGATTTTCCTTAGATATTGTTTTGGCTTTATTACTCTTTTGAACTCATTATTCCTTTTCTTCTTTTCTTTTTCTTTTATTTGAATGGAAAGAGGAGAGCTGGAACCCCGCTGAGCTAGAATGGTTATAAAATAAATCATTACTAGAACATCCCAACCAACTAGATCTATACCAAGAATTATCACTTCCAAAAAGTATTTAATATAATAAGTGCTTGATCCAGTGAATAAGAAAATTTTATAAATTCATGTGAATCACTTCGAGAGTAAATTTTACATACTTGGTGAAAGTATTTGATTGTGACATAATCCAAAATGATTCATGATTACCTACCTTCATCTTGAAGACTCTAAACACAAAAATATACCCAATTTGTCAACAGGTCCCATATTCCATTTTTTTTTCAAGTTTCCCCTTTTCCATAGGTCTATTTAAGCATAACCTAAATTGGTTTAGATGTTAACTTGGCTACATTAGATCAAACATAATTTATATTATCTTAGGAATCAATAAAATAACTAATCTAGAAAGCATTAAACTCTAATCTAAGAAAGCAAAAGATCTAATATAAGAAAACAAAAAGTCTAATCAAAGAAAATAATAATTTCAATCTACTCCTACCTCTAACACATCCCTTCATTAATTAGTGGTACCTTTATATGTCATAACCATGAATTAGTTCTTCAAGAATTTCCCATTTATTGGATAAGTGAGTTTATTGCCTTACAGATCCTTTAGACAAAATGCATTATTACTTAGGATCTATGACATTTGATATGGTCTAATCCATGGGAAAATTTATCATGTTATCCTTTATTTTCATGGGTTTTATCTCAAAGTAACACCAAATATGAAATATTGAATACTTTGACCTTTGTTCTCTTACTAAACCACCTCTTGACTATGTTCTAATGATTTTTGAAGGTAGGTAAGGCTTTAGTCCTTAAAAATTCCATTTATATTATGTCCAATAGTCAAGACTCTACTTTATCACTTGGTTCCATGTAATCTTGCATGAACTGATAAGTAGGTAGCTTTAGCATGATTGGGAATACTAGACTACATCCATATAATAATAGATAGGGTGAAGCTTTAAGGGCTTGCTTATATCTTGTTTAGTCTACCCAAAGAGCATACTTTAATAGATTATGCTAGTCCCTGGGTTTGTCCCTAAATGATTTCTTAACTACATCTATCAAGTTCTTATTCATTGATTCTACCAATCTATTTCCTTGGGGATATTGGTTAAAGGATGACTTGATAGTGATCCAGCTATCATGTGCCCACTTATTAATTTTTTTTGATATGAAAGTTAGTCCATTATTCTAAACTAAAGAAATAGGGGTAGAAAATCTAGTTGTGATGTATTACTCCAAGAATTGAATCACATATTGTGATCTATAATTATTTGTGGCTATGGCTTCAATCCATCTAGTACATTAGTCTATAGCAGTAAGTACAAACTTATGTCATGCTAAGGAATTTGGGTTAATGACACCAATGAAATCTAAACCCCATTGGGAAAATGGCCTTCCTTCAACAACCACCTATAAAGTCATTGCTACGTGTACTTCTATCTTATCTAAATATTGGAATTCATGGCATGTTATTACATGAATATGAGTATCCTTAAAAACTATTGGCCAGTAGTAACCCATTATAGACACTAGAAAACTACATAACATGGTTCTAGTTGTCATCAAGCACCCCTTGGCCTCTTGGGTTGGGATTAATTATTAAAATCCTCTCGTACACCCAATTTAACCATTTAAATAATTTAATTAATTAATGAAGCTAGTTAATTCAATTTACACCTTACCTACCCAAACCTATGGCTAGTCGATCAACACCTATCCTAAAGACCATTTCTACATTGGCATTTAATGCCCTAACCTCTTAGAATTATTCATCATTCATCCCAATGAGCTATTTATTAACCTTAGACCATTTAATAAAACCATCTATGACTACTCATTAGTGAAAATGACTAAATTTAGCCCTTTTTAAAATTTTATCTTTAACTATCACCAGTCACCCCTTGACTAACAATGGTTGACTAGGACTGGTGATAGTTAATGAAATCCAAAAACCTTGCCTCAATAGGTTGAAATTATATTTTACATGAGACTCTATAACTCTCAAATGAATCAAAGCTCCCAAGATAACTAAAAACTAGACCAGAGATACCCAGGTGCTTTAGCAACTCATCATGAAGATCCAAAGTACCATTACTCTGCTTGCATTGCTCTAGGATCCCAGGTAGCTTACCATTCAACCTCAACACTCCTCTAGGCTAGTAAACTCCAAATATAAGTATCTACACTTTTATCAAGTTTATTAGTTAGTTTTAGTTATTTCATTAATTGTATCCATTTCATCTCCCAACATTCCTTTCCTTGTGTTGGGGTTCTATAACTCTAGACACTTCACCTTCTAGCCTAGACCACCCATAGACCGTTCCTACTCACTTGACCACCCAAGTCCTAAGTTTGACACTTTTTAGAATCCAATTTACTCCCATGACCAACATCCAACATAGAAACAACATTTAAAGATTTCATACAACTCACCGAACATCCTTTTTTACTACACCAGGACTTACAGGAACTGTCACTAGTCATCTTTGATTGGCATTGGTCATACAAAAATCAATGATGGTTACCTTAACTAGCACTGGTTTCATAGTGATCATTGATGGGTATTGTGTGTCTTATTTTCTTAAGAATAATAAGGATTTTTCACCTATCATCCCTTACCCAATTTCTAGTTCTTGAATTTTTATTAGATCACAATAGGGGTAGAAAATATAGTTGTGATGTATTCCTCCAAGAATTTAATCACATCTTGTGGTATATAATTATTTGTGGCTATGGCTTCAATCCATCTAGTAAATTAGTCTATAGCAGTAAGTACAAACTTATGGCATGCTGAGGAATTTGGGTTAATGACACCAATGAAATCTAAACCCCATTGGGAAAATGGCCTTCCTTCAACAACCACCTATAAATTCATTTCTACATGTACTTCTATATTATCTAAATATTGGAATTCATAGCATGTTATTACATGAATATGAGTATCCTTAAAAACTATTGGCCAGTAGTAGCCCATTATAGACACTAGAAAACTACATTACATGGTTCTAGTTGTCATCAAGCACCCCTTGGCCTCTTGGGTTGGGATTAATTATTAAAATCATCTCATACACCCAATTTAACCATTTAACTAATTTAATTAATTAATGTAGCTAGGTAATTAAATTTATACCTTACCTACCCAAACTTATGGCTAGTCGATCAACACCTATCCTAAAGACCATTTCTACGCTGGCATTTAATGCCCTAACCTCCTAAAATTATTCATCATGCATCCCAAGGATATATTTATTAACCTTAGACCATTTAATAAAACCTTTTATGACTACTCATTAGTGAAAATGACTAAATTTAGCCATTTTTGAAATTTTTATCTTTAACTATCATCAGTCACCCCTTGACTAACAATGGTTGACTAGGACTAGTGATAGTTACTTAATGAAATCCAAAAACCTTGCCTCAATAGGTTGAAATTATGTTTTACATGAGACTCTATAACTCTAAAATGAATCAAAGCTCTCAAGAGAACTAAAAACTAGACCAGAGATACCCAAGTGCTTCAGCAACTCATCATGAAGATCCAAAGTACCATTACTCTACTTGCATTGCTCTAGGATCCCAGGTAGCTTACCATTCAAACTCAACCCTCTTATAGGATAGTAAACTCCAAATATAAGTATCTACACTTTTATCAAGTTTATTAGTTAGTTTTAGTTATTTCATTAATTGTATCCATTTCATCTCCCAACATTCCTTTCCTTGTGTTGGGGTCTCATAACTCTAGACACTTCACCTTCTAACCTAGACCACCCATAGACCATTCCTAGTCACTTGACCACCCAAGTCCTAAGTTTGACACTTTTGAGAATCCAATTTACTCCCGTGACCAACATCCAACATAGAAACAACATTTAAAGATTTCATACAACTCACCCAACATCCTTTTTTACTACACCACGACTTACAAGAACTGTCACTAGTCATCTTTGATTGACATTGGTCATACATCAATCAATGATGGTTACCTTAACTAGCACTAGTTTCATAGTGATCATTGATGGGTACTGTGTGTCTTATTTTCTTAAGAATAATAAGCATTTTTCACCTATCATCCCTTACCCAATTTATAGTTCTTGAATTTTTATTAGATCACAATAGGGGTAGAAAATCTAGTTGTGATGTATTCCTCCAAGAATTGAATCACATCTTGTGATCTATAATTTTTTTTGGCTATGGCTTCAATCCATCTAGTACATTATTCTATAGCAGTAAGTACAAACTTATGGCATGCTGAGGAATTTGGGTTAATGACACCAATGAAATCTAAACCCCATTGGGAAAATGGCCTTCCTTCAACAACCACCTATAAATTCATTGCTACGTGTACTTATATCTTATCTCAATATTGGAATTCATGGAATGTTATTACATGAATATGAGTATCCTTAAAAACTATTGGCTAGTAGTAGCCCATTATAGACACTAGAAAACTACATAACATGGTTCTAGTTGTCATCAAACACCCCTTGGCCTCTTGGGTTGGGATTAATTATTAAAATCATCTCATACACCCAATTTAACCATTTAACTAATTTAATTAATTAATGAGGCTAGTTAATTCAATTTACACCTTACCTACCCAAACCTATGGCTGGTCAATCAACACCTATCCTAAAGACCATTTCTATGTTGGCATTTAATGTCCTAACCTCCTAAAATTATTCATCATGCATCCCAATGATCCATTTATTAACCTTATAACATTTAATAAAACCTTTTATGACTACTCATTAGTGTAAATGACTAAATTTAGCCATTTTTGAAATTTTATCTTTAACTATCACCAGTCACCCCTTGACTAACAATGGTTGACTAGGACTGGTGATAGTTAGTTAATGAAATCCAAAAACCTTGCCTCAATAGGTTGAAATTATATTTTACATGAGACTCTATAACTCTCAAATGAATCAAAGATCCCAAGAGAACTAACAACTAGACCAGAGATACCCAGGTGCTTTAGTAACTCATCATGAAGATCCAAAGTACCATTACTCTGCTTGCATTGCTCTAGGATCCCAGGTAGCTTACCATTCAACCTCAACACTCTTCTAGGCTAGTAAACTCCAAATATAAGTATCTACACTTTTATCAAGTTTATTAGTTAATTTTAGTTATTTGATTGATTGTATCCATTTCATCTCCCAACATTCCTTTCCTTGTGTTGGGGTTCTATAACTCTAGACACTTCACCTTCAACCTAGACCACCCATAGACTGTTCCTAGTCACTTGACCACCCAAGTCCTAAGTTTGACACTTTTGAGAATCCAATTTACTCCCATGACCAACATCCAACATAGAAAAAACATTTAAAGATTTCATACAACTCACCCAACATCCTTTTTTACTACACTAGGACTTACAAGAACTGTCACTAGTCATATTTGATTGGCATTGGTCATGCATCAATAAATGATGGTTACCTTAACTAGAACTAGTTTCATAGTGATCATTGATGGGTACTGTGTGTCTTATTTTCTTAAGAATACTAAGCATTTTTCACCTATCATCCCTTACCCAATTTCTAGTTCTTGAATTTTTATTAGATCACAGAGGTCTGAACTATTTTATGAAACAAGTTTGAACACTTTATCTTTATTTTTCAATAAGTTATTACAATTTAAATCAAAATCACTTGTTTCCCTTCAAGCATTTCTTTCATTAAGTTTTTAGTACCTTGTATTGCTTTATGCAAGTACCTATTTTAATTTATCAAAATTTGATTATCTTAAAGAGTGGATTGATAGCCTCCAAGGAAGCCTAGTGCTTCTTGGATATAGCTTATGCTAGGCAATCCACCTATATACCTTACTAATCAACCAATAGTTTCTATCTTATCTATAAGTCATCCTCCCTAGATAAAGAGGAGTTCTTGATAATATACTAGATCATGCATGGACAATAAGATTAGGTTCTTCTGACCTCAAATTTTTAAATTTTTACTCTCTTATAAAGAAAAGATAAATGAAAAAATAGTGAAACATTTTGGCATGCTCAGTGGGACCCTTTAGCTTTTCCTGGGTTCATTGTTGTGTAGGACATTTAGTTGCATCAGTGAAATTTTTATCCATTTACAAATTTCATTTTTTAAAATTAAATGTTCTTTATTTCATTTCTTCTTTTCCAAAATCAAGTTTTAGTCCCTTTTGCATTATTAGGAAAAAGGTTAAAAATTTTAGTTTCCCTTCATTTATAAAAGGCAAAAGCACTCATCTTAGGATTATGACTTTCATCTTTATATTACATTTAGGTGCATCATAGAGATTTCTTGTACTCATTGAAAAGAAATCAAAATTTTCCTTTGAGTTTAAAAATAACTTACATCCATTTATTTCTTTCTTGTTTAGTTCACATAGTTTAATTTTAATGATGAAATTAATCATAGTAGGTCACTTCTTATCACACACATAATATGAAACCACATATTCAATCAAACATCAAAGATTGAAATAAGGACCAACTAGGATTTCATCACCTAAAAGTAAACCTTTCCCTTTGGATATCCCAATTGGACTTCACTACCAAGGGGAGAAACCAAAACTTAGATCATTAGTTGAGTATAATCTCTATAAATTTGGTATGTTTTGGCTAAGCACCCAACACCCTTATCACTGTGGTGTGTGAAGTGAGGGGGTAGGCCCCAATATAAATACACATACAAAATAATAATATAAAATTTGAGAGCCTTTAAAAACCTAAAACCATTTTTAGACATACTTTTATAGTACCCATTCTACAATCCCAAGTTGAGTCTCATAACTTATTAAAATTACAACATAACCCCAAAGAGAGATAAAAATTATTCTAGGACTTAAACGTACTCTTAGTGTATGATTGTTTTCCTTGAATATTTTATTTTGATTGATTCTATTTTGAGTGTGTGAGATCAATTTCACCCTTATTTTATATTTATTTACATGGTTTTGACAATACAACTTAGAAACCAAGCAAACCAAGATCCACCTCCTAACCACCCATATTCTTTTTCTTCCTCATCTATGGAGGACATCTTGGATGTAGAAATTTCACACCATCAATATGAAAGTCCTAGTATACCTCACAAAATTACCCAAGGAGATTCCAATTTCACTACCTTTCTTGATAACAATCCCATAGCTCTCCAACACCACCTTACCACCATGTCTCACCATACCCCTACATTGGTCCCTTCCATTGAGCCACCCTATGGAATTATACCATACCTTATGGGTAACACTTTAGTTTCCACCATTTACACCCAAACTTTAGTCACCCAAGCCTCTTCCTCCACTAACAACCCTTCCAACACCACCACCCAAAAAAAATCTAATCCACCCACCAACACCCAAACACCTTCTACCCCAACCAACAACCCTTCCAATATAGGAGCCACTCAACCTTTGGTAACCCATACACCACTTACCATTAGAGTACCTTCCACTAGTGTTTCTACCCTACCAATTTCCATTTCCAACCCACCACCTTCCACCCCTTTCCAAAATTCTATAGTTTCCATACCCTCTACCCTTCCACCTATTATCACTAAGGTTACTAACCACCTTTAACCCCTAAACCCAAGAATGCCTCTTACCAAACCAATATCTATTACACCAAATATGGGATATGTCCCAAACTCATAAGGGTATATGCCTCCACCTTCTTCCAAACCTTTCATGCCTAATTACCAATATGTGGTACCTTTCCAACCTTCCATTCCCACTTACCAATATATGGCATCCTCCCAACCCTCTATTAGCTACCCATATGGTTTACCTTCCCAACCCTAACAAAATATAACTTATAATTATAGGGGTGCACAATCACAAACTAATCTAATCAAGATGTTGATGGACAAGATGACCAATCTAGAGTCATTTGTTTTCAGTGCCCATAACCTCTTGTCATGTGATCAAATTTACAATGAACTAATTCACCCATCCATTCCAATACGACCATACCCTTCACAATGAGAGCTTCCAAAATTTTCCAAATTTCAAAGCAAATAAGATTCCCAATAACATATTATAATGTTTAGGCATTCATGTTATTTGATTACTTACAATGATTCTCTTCTTCTATGCAATTTCCCCATGTCCTTAGGTGGTCCTACATTAGATTGGTATAGTTCTATTACCAATCACTCTCTCTTCTCTTTTCCCAGCTATCCCAAACTTTCTTAGTCCATTTCTCTATAAATATTTCTAAGAAATTTTCTATCACCAACCTATACTCCATTAGGCAATTTGAGGATGAGTTAATTTCTAACTTTGTGGCCCATTGGAGAGGGTTGATTAACCAACTCTCTTTCTCTTTGCCCCAACCTAAGTTGATTAAGATTTTCTCTTGGGCTTGTGCTAATCATATCTCATCAACCTTATAGGTTTAGACTTTCAGAACCTTTGATGAGGCATTCACCATGGTACACAAGTTGGAGCTTAGAGCCATTGATTAGGGAAAGCTTAAATTGAGGAACACAAAATCTAGTTTTAAGTCAAATGAAGCTTCTTCTTACAAAACCACCAACCATACCAACACCAAAACCAAATCTAAAAGAACCACAAATGTAGTTCTTAAAATGGCTCCTCCTCTAGATGTCAACCAATCCAATTATTCCAATTCTTCCAATCAAAATACTAAAACCCAAAATTGTTATAACCAAAATAAATATACTCCATTAGGTGAGTCATATACTTTAATTTTGGAAATTTTTTTGAAATCCTCTATCATAAAAATTCCTCCCATCAAATCCCCACAACAATTCAATTCCTCTCATCCGATACCTAGTTGGTATAAAGAAAATGAATTGTGTGACTTCCACTGTGTCATTGGAAATAATGTTAGTATATGTAATACATTCAAAGGCATTGTCCAAGATTCAAGTGAAAAGGGTAAAATTGTGTTAGATAACCCCAATTCACCCCCAAATAAGTCACTTGACATTTTTAAGCAGCCATTTCCAAACCATTCACCTTTTGCAAACAATGAACATAATAATGCAAAATCCTCTCATAAGCATTATGTTCACACTATTAATTTTGTTCTTAGTGAACACATAGTTGAGGAAAACATATCCAAAACCACTCCTTACTCTCCACTTATTGAGGTAGTAGATTTACCTTTTATTCCTTTGGAAAACAAAAGAAAGTAACAAAATATCATCCTTTCTCCACTTATTGAGGTAGTGGAAACCACCATCCCTTCTCCTGTGGAAAGCATAGCAAAGGAGATAACCATCACTTCCTTTCTCTTTTTATTCATGATAGACCTATCTAATCTTCCTTTAAAATGTGTACCTAAATAATAAGTAACCTCACCTACCCCTTCTATGAAAAAATAACCTCTCAAGGCCTTATAAACTTTGATAGAGGAGAAAGAAGACATGGGCATTCCTCTCAACCATGTGGTTTGTCCTTTGAGTCCAATACCAAAGGAACTAAGCCCATATATAATCCATTCTCTAGATTGTTTCAAAACTTAGAGTTTATATCCCAACCCAACCTTGATCAGGCCACATTTTGGCATCTCCTTGGGATCCCATATCTAACCAAGGAATCATCAAACTCTCCCTTATCTACCAAAAATTCAACTTCCCTTAATTAAACTACCTTAATCCCAACTAAAACGTCCACCTCCCAAACCATAGATAAACCATATGACCTAAATCCATCTAAATCAACCAAAATACCTTCACTATCTTATTAAATCCCATTAATAATCTAGGTGTCCTCCCCACTCAAAATCTTTCTCATCCCCCATTAAATTTGGATTTGAAAACACCAAACCTATCTAAGAAACCTCAAGTCAAACCAATCAATAAATTTGAACCACCTAAGATTCCAAAATCTAAAACCTTTCCTCCCATTTCCACTTTGCCTTCCATTTTAGGACCACATCCTTCTTCCATCTTGGGATGTCACCCCTCTACCTTGGCTAAGAGGCGTCACCTCCCAAAGAAATCCCAAACCTAACCACCTCTCTTGGGTACACCTACAGCTATTCTTACTAAACCATCAACCCCAAAACCTTCTAATTCTAAACCATCTACCCCAAAACAACTTACCAAGAACATTCCATTACCCAAAGTTCCAATTTTCAAGCTTACCCCTAAAAAGTCTTCCATCCCAACTATCAAATCCAAAACCACAATTGCCTTAACACCTTTTCTAGATTCATATTATACCATATTAAAAATGCTACTCCAAGCTTCTTACTTGGCCTTGTCTCTTATTAAACCATTTATCCCCCTTAATCCTAAGCCATCTTAGTTTAATGACAATATGATTTACTCATACCATAGAATGCATGGGCATGATATAGAGAACTACAAAGCTCTCAAAGTCAGAGTCCATAAAATATGTGACAAGGATGAATTATTGATAAAATAACCTCCCATGATTCCACCACCAAACCAAGAGACAAAACTAACCACTCCACATCTACATATACCCAAACTCTCATCTAAGAGTGAGGATGAATAGAAGTAGTCCACTAGCCTAACTCCTCTCTAAATCCATACCATTCATGTGGTCACTAAATCACAAGACCAAATAAAATACAAATGGAAAGAAAAGGTTTCCACTCCATGTACATACCCTTATACCACCACTAAATCACCCAAATAAGCCCAAACACCTTCACCCAAGCCCAAGGTTTCTATCTTGGGTGCACCCCATTCCAACCCCTCTAAATCAATACAAAGGGTAGTTATAAAGGAACTTCAATAAACACTAATGAAGATGATGTTATATGAGCTAATCAATACCTCTCCCCATCATCATTACAAAATGATGGAGGCCCTATAGTCTATAGAGGTTAAACCAAAAGATCCACTCCCTCTAGCATCCTTCATCAGAGTCCTTTAGCTTTACACCTTTATCACCTTCAAAGATTTAAAAATACCCCATATTCATCTATATGATTTGGATCCTCCCCTTTTCATTACCACTTACATTAACCAAACTTGTATCAAAAGGTTAATGATTGATGGGGGAGATATCATTGACATTATTTCTTCCCATGCATATGACCAATTAAAAATACCATAGAATATCATGTTGGAAACTATAATAGTGCTCCACTACTTTAATTATACTATGGTAAAAACCTTAGGGATAGCCATCCTCCATATTCACCTATGACCTTTTACTCTTCTTAAGCTCTTTTACAATGTAGAAGGCAAGTTCTAACATAATATTTTTCTTGGATGCCCTTGGATCCATCTATGGGTTGTGTGCCATCTACCTTACATTAGTGCATCAAGTTTGAGTAAGAGGGTCAAGTATATACCATACTACCTAAATTAAGTCCTTTCAAGTCATGTAAAATGACTTATCAACTTAATGATGTTCTCCTCCTAATCAAGGAGGAATCTCCTTCCTCTTCCATTAGCCAAGCTTCCACCAGCTCATCCATACCTTCCACCTAAATAACCATGAAAGACCCCTTAGAATCAACATTCCAACATCTCTCATTTGGGAGTATCACCTCTTGACCTTAGATGCCTTCCCTACTCCCTAAGAGTCTAAGAATATTGACCAATAGCCTAATTATTATTCCAATATTGGAACCATTATTACCTTTGAGCCTCCTAATTTCCAAATTAATCTTATTTATGGGGGACTTGATAAACCTATTTATACCTTTTCTACCTCCTCTTCTCCTAAATCATTCACCTTTGATCTCTCCTACTTGGATAAACTAGAGTTTTCCAAGACATACCTCCATATGTGTGCTTGGAAGGGATTTAGTCTAGGTCACTATGAACATAGACCACATGATTTTATACCATGAAAAACACAAAAAACTCATGAATGATTTGGGCTCAAATTCATTATATTATAATATCCAAATAACTCACCTTTCGTCACCATCATTGAGGAAGAAATCCCATCTTCATCAACCCCTTCTCTATCAAAATCTGAGGATGTTGATATCATTCCCTCTAACTTTTTTTTGGGATTAATATGATCATTTTGGGACCCTTGACTTATCAAAATGATGGGGAAATAATTACCATTCCTATGACTCATCTTGAGATGGTATAAGATGACTCCCCTACGATTAATATTGTTGTGTCAGGATGATGATTCCCTTCTCACCTATCTTAGTGTAGATGATTCTTCTATCCAAAAATATCTCCCTCTTAAGACTTCAACTGTGTTTAATTAATAATCATGGATGTAAATTTGGGTACTAATGATAGTCCTCACATAGTTAAAATTGGTCAATCTTTATATTTATCAAAGCATCAAGAATTTTTTTCTTTTCTACAAGACTGTAACATAGTATTTTTTTGGTCTTATAGTGACATGCTAGGAATCGATGATATCATAGTCATCCATAAAATTGTTACTACCCTTAATTTTAAGCCTATTAGGTAGAATATTTGTCAAATGCACCCTCACAAAGCCCCTTTTATCAAATAAGAGCTTAAATGCCTCTTATTCATTAATTTCATCGAAACCATTGATTATCCCTAATGGGTCTCGAATGCCCTCCTTATCACCAAAGCAACAAGGGGACTTCATATTTTCATGGAATTTCATGATCTTAACCTTGCTTACCAGATGATACCTTCCCTTTACCAAGCATGAACTAGCTTGTTGATATTACCACTAGCCATGAGATGTTATCTATTATGGATGGGTTCTTGGGTTATAGTCAAATTTTTATTGCCCCTAAATATCACCATAAAATTGATTTTATCATCCCAAAGGGAACCTTATGCTATAGGTTCATACCTTTTAGTCTAAATAATGCTAACACAACCTACCAATGTGTTATGACCTATATCTTTCATGACCTTAATCATAAAACCATAGAGGACTATGTCGATGAGCTCCTTAGAAAGTCTAAATGTTGTAAGGATCATTTGGAAATTCTAAAGGTTATCTTTGAATGTCTTATCCATTTCTATGTCCTCCTTAACCCTAATAAGTGCATCTTTGGGGTCTTATTAGGAAAGTTTCTTGTCTTCATTATTTCCCTCCATGGAATTAAAGCTGATCCTACTAAAGTTAAGGCAATCCTCAACATGCCTCCTCTGACTAACCTCAAGCAACTCTATAGTTTATAGGGAAAGCTCCAATCCATTTATCACTTCATTTATTAGCTCTCTGATAGATGTCAACATTTCCATCATATTCTTAATAAGGATATCTCCTTTAAATGAAACAAAGACTATCCAAAGGCCTTTGACTCACTTAAATAATATCTTCTTTCCCCACTTGTTCTTGTTCCTCTGAAAGAGAACCAACCTTTCTCCCTATATATTTTTGCCATAAACCACTCCTTAGGGGCAATACTTGCACATCAAGATGACTAGAATAAAGAGAAAGACATCTACTATAGAAGTCAAATGATTATAGAGTATGAAACTTGGTACACCCATATTGAGAAAATTTACCTCGCTTTGGTCTTTATGGCTTACAAACTCCACCCCTACCTTCTTAAACACAAAACCTATATCATAACTAACACTGACCCACTCAAGTATATACATTACAATCCATACCAAAATTAGCATATGGCTAAATGGCACATGATTTTAGCTAAGTTTGATATTGATTTTCTCTAAAAAAATTCAATTAAAGGGTAAGTCATTGGTGACCAATTGGCCATAGCACCCTTAGAAAATAACTAACCTTCTCCTCTTGAGTTTCTCAATGAGTCCATCACAACTCTTTCTCAAGAGGATATCACTTATCAGATGACCATGTTATTTAATAGATCAAAGTGTCAATGTGGTGGGGGTATTGGTATTATTCTTATTCCCATTAATTATGAGCCTCTTCCCTTATCTTTCAAGCTTGATTTTGATTATACTAACAACATGGCTAAGGATGAGGTCTTATTTATAGGTCTCCAAACTACTTTAGCCTTAGGAGTCAAAACACTTAGTATTTTTAGTGACTCCCATCTCATGGACACCTAAATCAATGGCTCTTACCAATGTAAAAATGATGTCTTATAATAATATAAATAATTGGTATATATACTCTTAATGTCATTTGATCATTACCTTATCCAAACCACTCTATGATCTACAAACAAATTTTCCATTACCATGGAATATCTTGATTCCCAAATGTTGACTACAATTTTTGATTATAAACTCTCTGTCACTATCCATTGCCTTATCAAACATTCTTATACCAAATTGGACCTTAATTCCATCTATAATATGGGGTAGGACCAATATCATATTTGGTATAAATAGATCTTTGACTATCTCAACCTAACCATCGTCCCTTCCAATTTATCTATAAATGGTCAATAAACATTTATGCATAGCACCTCTCACTATACCATACTATGGGGAATACTTTACAAGCAAGGCTTTGATGGTCTCCTCTTCAAATGCCTACATAGTCATGAAATCTCTCATGTTATCAAGGAAATTCATGGTGGGATTTGTGAAGGACACTTTAATGGTCTAGCTATCGCTAAATGCATCATTTGGCTTGGTTATTATTAGCCTACCCTTAACCAAGACTATTGTGATTACGTAAATAAGTGTGTCAAGTGTTAGTAGCATGTTAATTTGCATCATACACCTAGTTAGGGTTTTCAAGTCTTTAAGGATTTTTGGCCCTTATCATAGTATGGATTAGATTTCATTGGTGATATTAACCCTCATTCTTCATAGTGACATCATTATATCATAACTATGATAGAATATTTCACCAAGTGGGTGGGGACTATTATCCTTGTTTTAACCAAAGATGAAATTATGGTAAACTTTATTAACCATCACATTATCTATCGCTTCAATATTCCTCATAAAATTATCACCGATAATGGAAAATATTTTAAAAACAAAAAGGTATAAGGCCTTTGTGATGCATTTGATATTAAATTACACTTCTCATCACCATATCATCTATAAGCTAAAGGATGGGTTGAATATTTTAACACAACCATTAACAAAATGCTATCTAAAATGGTCAATGTATCTAGTTGGGATTGGAATTTACCCATTCCCTTCACACTCTAGACATATCGTACTAGCATTCAAAACCCTATAGGTGATACCCCTTTCTCTCTTGTCTTTGGATAAGAGGCTATGCTTCATCTCAAAGTATAAATTCCCTCTCTTCATATATCCATATAGGATATCATTTTATAGGGTGACTATCATTAATAATGTTTAGTCTAACTTGAGCTAATTGATGAGCATCATTTGTCCTTACTTAACCATATTCATATCTATCAAGAATTCATCAAGCATGTTTATAATAAGCACCTAAGAGAATGAGAATTCAACATCGAAGACCTTGTCCTAAAGGAAAATCAATGTGTAACCAATATGGAAAAACAAATATATGGTAAGTTTGCTTTCAATTAGATTGGACCCTATATAATCACACATAAGTATGGGTTGGGATCTTACCAGTTATCATCTCTTGAATGGAAACTAGAACATATGCCCCTTAATGTTTATCATATTCATCCTTTATTTTGTTAAATAAGCTTGAACTCATCTTCTATCTAACTTAAGCTTGTACATTATTTTATGAGATTTTCACCTTCATTCCCTCACTTTGAGGATAACTGATTAAAACATAGAATCATGTGATTTACGATCACAACATTAGCCTCAATCTTGAATATGGGTACCATGGTTTTACTCATGTCATGATTCTCATGGATACTTTTCATCCCTAATAGGCTGGAATCCCATGGTTGTTGTGTTTTAAATCATCCTCACACCCACTATTCAACCTTATTATGTTATATTTTTACTTCATAAAGGTAGGCCTTAAAGCCTATATAAGCATGTCTATGTATAGAAAAAAAAATCATAACCAATTATATATCCCATGGCCATCTCTAGCATTGAAAACTTCTCCCTTGAAGGACAACTACCAAAACAACTCAAAATTTCTTAAAATAAGGTAGAATACTTGCTTGAAGGATAACTATCAAGAGCCTAAAATAAATCACAAAGCTTAAACTACTCCCTTGAAGGATTCCTAGGTTAAAAATTTGTCAAATTAAGTAATATCATGGAATCTTCTCACATTGATCAGATTCCCCAACCCCTCAAAACATCAAGAGACCCATAATCAAAACTCAAAAAAATCAAAATTTAGAAGCTGCAATCAAATTTCATAAGTATACTTCCTATAGTGATCAGTATACACCATATATGACATAATCAAATTTCATAAGTAGACTTCCTATAGTGATCAGTATACACCATATATGACATAATCTTATTTATACTTGCTCTTTGGAAACATCCAAAAGGGGAGATATAGCCCTAAAAAAATATTCCATTATTATCCACCTCCCCTTTTACCCTCCATAGAACAAGGGATTTTGAGCTTAATTGACACTATGTAATCAAGAGACTTTTTAACAAAACCAATGAATGCTAATGAAAAACATGCAAAGAGCTTATGTTCATAATCTAATCTAACTTTATTTTGTTTTCATGCTCACCAATGAAAGAACATTGTGTGTCCTTATTATTTCTCATACCTACTTATTGATCCATTCATTGAGACATTTGTTTTTGAGTTATGTGAACTATCTTCTCTCTTTTATTCTCTTTTCTTATATATATTGTTTTTATTATCCATACTTAATCTATGTCTTAACACTAGTTTTTAAAATTAACCCTCATCCAAACAAATGAAAAACATTAAAAAAAAATCTAAAAAACATAATGTCTTTTATTTCATGATTTCCATTTATCCTTTCACATCATTATATATTTAAGTGTTTTTAATCATGAAAACATTTTTAATAAAGATCACCATATCATATATCAAAATATCACCTTGTATATCTAGGAAACAATCACATCCATAAAATTAATTATATCACATGTGTTCCATTATAAAATTTTATAACAAAGTTAATAACCACATTTAAACATTTATTTCATAGACAAACCAGACATCCAAATATGTTATCCATTACACACACACACACACACACACACACACACACACACACACACACACACACACACACACACACACACACACACACACACACAGATATATATATATATATATATATATATATATATAAGGGATCACATAGATTCATTAATTTAAACATCCACATTTACAAAATTTAATCAAGCATACACCTACCCATAGGAAAAATGATAAATAACATCATAACCATGTCACAAACATCATAAATAACTTCATCACATGAGATTAAATTAATCATAACCATAAGAAACACACATCATGATCACAACATCATAACTCATAGTCAAAATACTATATATATATATATATATATATATCTCAAAATGGTATATACATTTCACTTCATCATCTCATAGGTTGGTATCAAAATCATATAAATATAATAAAGAGTCTAATAAAGTCTATGGTGAGGGGTACTACTACCCCTATAGCTTGTCTATCTCTCAGACCTATCTGTGTACCTGTAGATGTTACCTACTCACTAGGAGTCACACTACTAACTCTCTCACCCATGATCCACATTACCATATAATCAAAATATTAAGGTTCATTTGGAAGATGTGTAAAGATAGGTTTCTCATAGTATCATAACTCATTTATAGTGGGCACATATCTAGACACTAGGATAATTTGCATTAGTCTAGTCAGTATCTATCCTCTTATCTATCTTAGGGCATCTCTCTCTATTGATATTAGGGTCACCTATCTCTATTATTGATACCTTTCTAGGTAACTAAGGTTATTTTATCTTATGTGTGGTGTCCCTCCTATGTTAGGGTAGCTACCTATCCTCTCACCTAGTCTCTCTCTTAAGTAAGAATACAAACCTTTCCTTGGAGAGTGTCTCTCTCGTGAGTCTTCCATACCAACTATGCTTGTGTAGTGTCTCTCTATAAGGTCATAACTATTAGAGTTTTCTATGTTGTAGATAATTCCACTTTCACCTAGTCCCTCTCTATATTCATATCCTATTTATCTAGGGTATCAACATCCATCTGATCCCCCTCCTCCTCCATCATTACAATGATAGTCTACTACTATCCACCTGCACCTCTATCCTATCCCTATCAAGCATCTCCCCTAAAATTTGAAGTGGCATAGTGTCCCTCCCACCATAATATTTAATCTTATGTAATGATAGCATCATTAATTTCTAAGACCATTGGAAGCTCATCATACTCAAACTCCTCCTTGACTAGATGTGGTAGAGGGAATGGTACCTTTACATCCTCTCTCCAATACCTAGGGAATGCCCTTGAGACACCTTGCACAAATCTAAACTACCTCTTAAATTAGTCAAATGGGATCATCTATACCTCCTACTATCTCCTCCCATGAATCCATCTATAGCTCTATAAGGAAAATGTGTGTCTGGCAAGACCCAACCATGAAGGGAATCTTATATAAGGTCACCAAATCACCTCCCCATCAACCAATGCATCCAATAAATCTAAAAACCACTCTAAATCATGCCCCTCTATTCCTAATAATTGTAATACATTATTGACCCTCCATCTCATGAATCTAACTTGGTACCCAGCCTGCACCCATGTTTGTTATGGTAATCCAATAGTCATAACACAATGATAAGCTCATACAATTAGTAGTGAAAAATAAAACCCACACTCAACCCATATCATTTATGCACATGATAAAATTATATATCTTTATAGATATAAATTAGTAGCATTGAGGGGCATGTAAATACTATCTAGTCTTCTAGCATGTTTACCAAAACACTTAAAAGTGCCCAAGGGAATCTACCTTAGCTTGAATTAAGGAGTGCATAGCACATCAAAACTATCATCATCATCATCATTACAGGTTATCATTTTTCCCTATCCATGTATTAAATATCTCCAAAATAGAAGCCTCTAGCATGTCATCTTGCTTATACAAAATCATCTCTAAATAGCTGATTCATATAGGCATCTTGCTCCTCATTACGAATGTGTTTTATCACATGACCCTGAATA
Source organism: Torreya grandis (assembly GCA_037957365.1). Taxonomy (NCBI): domain Eukaryota; kingdom Viridiplantae; phylum Streptophyta; class Pinopsida; order Cupressales; family Taxaceae; genus Torreya; species Torreya grandis. Next base: position 1,583,577 of record JARHVA010000493.1, on the reverse strand, counting down.
GGCAATCTCAAGATATTTTGGATTTACTCTAGGAGAATCGTGATCTCTCCCATTGGTAGTAAGAAGGTGTTGGTAATTAGGTCCCATCTCTCAATGAGGGCTACCATCATGTTTGCATCTCTTAGTATATATTGATAATACCACATGCCACCTAGTCTAACTGCTACCATGTGATCCCAATCCACTCGAGTCATACCCATATGTACATCCTATATAAGTGGTGGCACTTGGTCTCACATCACCAAAAACTCCCTCACATAAAAGGTTAGATCACAACCTCAACTTAAATTACACTTTACTAAGTAGCATAAACATTCCACCTATCACACATATTCCTACCACCCTCTTCACTTTAGACCAACCTATCCTAAGCCTAATTAGTACTCATACATCTCATTTTTATAACCTTAAGCTATGCCTACAATCCATTTAATTCAAATTCAATCTATTCATACACCTCCCCCAATAGCTTTTTACCTTATCCTTTCTTTTGAGACCAAGGTCAGTTGAGTCCTGACCAACATTGGTTCTCTCTTAGACTACCATTGGTCAACCCTCAAACAACATTGGTTTGTTGTTAGGTATTAGTATAAATCCCATTATGATCAATACTTAATCACTATCAACTGATGTAAGTCAATACCAACTAACATCAGTCACTATGTGGTTGATTGACAACCCCTAAACCCTACATTTCACCCAAATCCATCTAAAATCCCTATTTTTTTCCCTCACCCTATTCTATTCCTATCTGTAATACATTATTAACCCTAATTACATCCCCTTATACTCCAAATTTCCCTCTAATCCCACATTCCCGCATCACCAACCCCAACATGACATATATAGGAAAACATAGTAAAATAAAGATAGAACACTTATCTCATTATGTATGTAACACCATGAAAGATCTCTCAGTAATACCATTGGTCATCCCCATCCCTAGCTCACCCTCCATCTTCTAACATCCTCATATACCTCTCTCCCCCTTAACCACCTGACATCTTTTACCCTGCATTTTAACTCACTATCCACCCATGTCAATCACTCAACTCATGAGGTAAAATCACCCTAAGCCATCATTTTCACTCAAATAAAAGAAAAATAGTAATTAACTAAAGTAAAACTCCAAAATTATGTTACTTTTAACCTTTTACAATCATCAGTCCCCTTTTAGGGTTTAGATGATGATCATCACCAATCACTAATTAGGGTTAAGATGACTAACAATGATCAATCTTAACCAGTGTTAATTGATCCCTTTAGGGTTCTTGACCCCCTAATTCCATTTTAACACTAAAATAAACTTTTCCCAATTTAATCCAACCTATTCCATAACTCCCCTTTGGTCACTTAGACCACTTTTTTGTATCCTCTTATGACATAACAACCTTGACATCATTACTCTTGATTCCATTTTACCTAAGTTTTACTCCTGAATTCATGTTTGTAACCCTTGACACACTACACATCAATGCATATGACCACCACCTTTCATTCACAAACCATTCAACTACCTATAAATATACCCATTAGCAAGTTTGGTACCTATGACCTATTCTATCCTTCAGGCTCACCCAATTTTTTACCCCCTGATATCACAGACACCTTAGCTTAGGGGAATTGAGTTTATAAGTACACCCATATACACTATTCATAAGGTAGTGTCCTAGTTCACTTGTCACTTGTCCTCCTTAATGTAGCCCTATTTTCCACTTTATACCATCTTACCCATTTTGCCACTCATATACAGTTGTCAAACCCATAACTAACTCCATTTTTTATCATCATAGCCTAGTTTGAGGGGGAACACCTTATCCCATACTTGAGGCATCCAACTTGCCACTACACCTTTTTTTTGCAACTTGAAGATGTAAACTACATAATAAAAAAGGGAAAAAAGTAGACACTAAAAAAATGCACAACATAGTTCTAGTCATCATCAAGAACCCCTTGGCCCTTTAGGTTATGATTAATTATGAAAAACCTACAACACACCCAATAAAACCATTTAAGTAATTTAATTAATTAATTAATCTAGTTAATTCAATTTACACCTCACCTACCCAAATTGATGTCTAATCAATTGACAACTAGCCTAGAGACCATTCTACCCTAGTATTTAATGCCCTAACCTCCTAGACTTATTCCTCACACATCTTAATGAATGTTTTATTAGCCTTAGACCATTTCCTAACCCCTTAATGACCAATCATTAGTGTAAATGGATAAATTTATGCATTTATTACCTTTTCTCCTTGACCATCATTGATCACCCCTTAACTGACACCAATTGAATAGGACTAGTGATGGTTACTTAATGTAACACAAAGGTGTTACCTTAGGAGGTTAAAATTATCTTTTACATGAGGCTCTCTAACTCTAAGGTGAATCAAATCTTTCAAGTGAAACAACAACCAAACTAGAGATACCAAGGTGCTTTAGCAACTCATCATGGAGAGCCAAAGTATCGTTACTTTACCCACATTGCTTTAGGATACCAAGTAGATTAATACTCAACCTCAACACTCTTCCATGATAGAAAACTCCAAAGCTAAGTATTTGTACTTTTGTAAAGTTTAGTAGTTAGTTTTAGTTATTTTATTACTTGTATCCATTTCATCTCCCAGCATTCCATTCCTTGTGTTTGGGTTCTACAACTCTAGACACTTCACCTTCTACCCCAGACCACCCATAGACCATTCCCAATCACCTGACCACACAAATCCTAAGATTTACACTTATGAGAATATACTTTACTCCCATGAACAACATACAACATAAAAACCACATTTAAATCCTTTTTGAAACTCACCCCAACATCCTTTTTGACCACACTAAGACTTATAAGAAATTTCATTAGTAATCTATAATTGACACCATTCATACCTTGATCGATGATGGTTGCCTTAACCAATATTAGTTGCATAGTGACTATCAACAATCATTGTGTTTCTTATTTTCTCAAGAACAACAAGCATTTTTCACCTATCAACCCTTACCCAATTTCTAGTTCTTGAATTTCTATTACATCATAGATGTCTGAACTATTTTATGAAATAGTTTTCAACACTTTATCTTTAATTTTCAATAATTTATTTTTATTTTAATCAAAATCACTTGTTTCCCTTAAAGCATTTTTTGTATTAAGTTTTTAGTACCTTCTATTATTTTATGCAAGTACCTATTTCCATTTATCATAAGTTGATTGTCTTAAAGAGTAGATTAACAACCTCCAAAGAAGCCTAGTTCTTCTTAGATCTAGTTAATGCTAGGAAATCCACCCATATACCTTACTAATCAACCATTTTCTAGTTTCTTAAGCTAGGCAATCCATCCATCTACCTTACTAATCAACCATTTTCTAGTTTTTATCTTATCTGTAGGTCATCCTCCCTAGATAAAGAGGAGTTCTCAATAATCAACTGGATCATGTGTGCACAAAAAAATCAAGTTCTTCTTACCTCACCCTTATTTAAGTTTTACTCTCTTCCAAAGAAATAGATAAATGAAAAAATAGTGAAATACACATTCTTAATATCTTATGGGCTATGATATTTCTATAGGGATGACCATTGCCTATCTTTTGATGCAAGTTATCCAAAATATTTTTAGCTTCCTCTATGGATACACACTTGAGATAAATGCCTTCATAGTTCCTTCTATAGAGGACTCCTTTTTTGATCATGAAATGAGTAGAATTGATCCTTAAATCTCTCTTTCATTCTCTATTGAGTTCTTGGGAATAAGTACCTATAAGTAAGTATTGTATTATATAAATATAACATTCTCCTTTAGATCTCTGAGCTTCAAAACCTCTTCAATAATGATATTTGGATCAGGGTCAATCATGAGTTGAATAATGCCTTGATCCTAAATGATCTTTGTAGGCTTGATCTCTATGTCAAATTCTTTTAGATTTACCATCTATTTACCTTTGCGTTCTCATAGTTTATTTTATGATAAGGTGAGCTTGATTTTAGGATCAAGCATAATGGTGATGGTTTTATTCCTCAAAATGTAATGTCAAAAATTCTTTACTACTTTGACAGGAGTGAATATTTATTTATCAATCATGGAGTACCTGAGTTCTACATCTTTAATATTCATTATCATAAATACAATTAGATGATCATTCTCATATTTCTTATGTATTATAATAATAATTATTGTATGTTATAAAGTGAATGAGTACAAGTATAAATATTTCATGAAATATGGACTAATTATTATTGGGGCCTGAGATATTACATCTTTAATGTCTTGAAAATACTTTCAAGCTTTAGCTATCCATTCTATTTTGTCATCCTAATTGAGAATTGCATTGAGAGTTCTAACAATCTCTACAAATATTGAGATAAAATTCCTTACAAATTTAATCTTCCCAAAAAATGATTGGAGTTCCTTCTTGTTGTTTAGTGATGCATTTTTTTAAATTCCTTGAATTCTATCTAGATTAATGATGATCCTGTCCTCAGTAATGATGTGCCCAAAAATCTTGCCTTCAATCACTCCAAATATGATTTTATTTGGGTTTAGTGAAATAATAAACATTTTGCATCTCTCAAATATCAACTAGAGGTGACCTATGTGGTCATTCTTGTTCATTGAAAACATAGTGAGATCATCCATGTAGATGATTATGTATTTTCCTATCAACCCCTTGAATGTATGATCCATTGTGAGTTGAAAGGTATATCCTACATTTATTAGGCCAAATATCATCCTCTTATATGCATAAGTTCCCCACTTTATGGTAAATTTCATCTTCATTATATCCTCTAATTGTACTAGTACTTGATTATAGCCTGAGAATCCATCTAGGAAGGACATCATCTCAAAATCACTTACTATTTGTATCACCTTATCCAAAGAAGGTAGGGGATAGTTTTTATTTTCATAATATGTATTTAAGTTCCTAAAATCAATGCATAATCTAATCTCACCATTATTCTTTCTAAATGGAACCAAATCGGCCACCTAGGTAGAATGTATAATTATAAAGACTATTCATGCACTTAGTAACTTCTCCACTTCCATTTGAATGAGAGGCTTTAGAATAGGATTAAATAGTATTTACCTCTATCTAAATGTTTTTTTATCTGACTTTAGAGGAATGGTATGGGTAATGACTTGAGGGTCTTACACCTTCAAATATTCATAATTCTAAGCAATGATATCTCTATATCGAGTGATTAAATCCTTCACTTGTCTTTCTTCTGGGGTAAAAATGAGACCAATGTTGATGTAGTGTGGGATATTCTCATCTCCTAGATTTCCCCTTTTGAAATTAGATTCATTAAACTTAGGATTTCTAAGTTTTTGAGATTGAGGGACTATGTCAAATGGTATTTCTAAGGAGACCAACCCAGCTAGAATACGATTATCTTTGAGGTGGAGAATGCCTTCCTTGTCTGATTCCCATTGATGAAATGATTTAAATACTTGTCATTGATTATTTGGGACTCAAATTACCCTAAATTAGTTAAAAACTAAATAATCTACTGATCATCATCAAAGACTTGGAAAATTTCTATATTATCAAAAATAGAGGGGCAAGGCACCAATTTAATAGAGAATGTTTTTACGTTAGATTCTTGGAGAGGCTCCAAATTAGCTAAAATAGTAATTAGTAAATTTGTAGATTAATTTTTATCTCTAGGGATGGATACTATGTTGAAAGAATCAAAGTTATCAATCAGGTCCCATGCTCTATTCTTGTACTTTCTCAAATAAGACATCTTACACTAATATTTATTTTTGACTTGCTTGACTGCCAGTTATGAGTCACCAAATATTAATATCTACTTCAAATTATTCTTGAGTGTAAATTATAACCCCAAAATTAAAGCCTCATACTCAACCCTATTGTTAATATATGATAATTTTAATCTATAAGCTTTCAAGAATTTATTTCCATGTGGATCAATCAACTTGATTCCTATGCTTGATCCTTGCTTGGATCTAACACCATCAAAGTGAAAATTATATAGTTGATTGGAACCTTCAATTTTTGACTTTTGTATTTGATTTTATGTAGTGAAATTATAAATACCAAGACTAAGAGATTCATACTTTACCTCTTAATTCTTTATGTTATACTTGATAATGGGATATTTCATCCTTGGTTTCCTATCAATCCTTATTTGATTTTCAATACATCTCCATGGTATCTAGATGTGAGATAAGACTATAGAAAGATATACATTCATAGTTTTGAACCAATACCTACTCAAAAATAGTATGTATCCTTAAATTATTTCTAATACTAAAATATCAAAGGTCATCTGGACTCATGGTTCATATTCTACTTGAATACACACATTGGTCGGTTCTCTAACCACTAGTAACACTATCTTATCCAGTTGCGAAACTATTATTTCTTAAGAGATTAGAGTTAGACCAAGATTTTAAAATATATAATTAGGAATAATAGTTTTAAAGGCTCTATAATCAACTAAATAGTTATGAATGTTCTTATCGAATGCTCTAATAGTCAACAAGAAAGGTAAAATTTTTGGCTTGATTTTGTAGATGAAATTGGTGTCAACAAATTTTGTTTTATCCATAGATGTTTTTATTATCTCCATAATTGTCTTCCCTTTAATGGAATTCCACAATAGATATTTTTATTTAGTGATATGATCTAACTCATGAAGAGTTATATTTAATTTGATCTTCTTTATGTCTTCAAAGATGTTGTATCCTTCTTTGTTTGAATCTTTCTTTTTTTTAGGCTAATCATTCGATCTTAGAGGAAGTGGATTGTTGTTAGAATTTGGATTAGGTATAATTGTTGTGACATTTATAAGAGTGTATGTTGTAAATGGCTGATTATTCCTTAGATTACATCCACCTCTTTGGAACTGATGGAAAGCATGAATCTCATTAGTGTTGCATTTTGAAATATTTATAGGTTGCTTCATGTTGTTTGTAGGATTTTTGAATGGTCTATTGTACCTATAGAATTTAATGTTCTAATTTTAACATGGGGCATTATAATTACCCATCTTTATTTGCATACCAACAAATTCATTACTTAGCCTTTAAACCATAAAAATAGAATCTAGCTCCACCTTGGTAGATTCAGTGCCTTGTAGAATAACAATAAAAGTTTTGGCCAATTGTTGATTTTGTTAATAACTGTTACCTTGTGCATGAATGTTTAAGAATATATATTTCAAATATATTTCTAGTGTTATTAGAGGCATTGTGTAGAGTTAGTTCTGATTGAATGCAGAAACATTCTAATTTGCATGTGGAACTAGATTCAATGTGTGGAAGCCATTATTGATTTTAGGTATGCTAGGCACGTAGGGATTGAACTACTTATCACTATTGATAGCCTCCTCATATTATAATTCTATGTTTTTGGCAAAAAATTCTCTTCTCACGAACACAATAGTGATTGGGTCCATGGCATTCTTGTACATCTCCAAAGATAATACAACTTTTGATTTACACCTTGGGCTTAACCACATGTACATATTTTGGAATATTGCATTGAAATCTTAGATCAATTCATTAGGATCCCTCTTCATGTTGGTGAAGTGATGATATATAAAACTAGGACTAGTGACCTATCCAAATTATACAAGAAAATCTATTTAACATGCATCCCAAAAAGTGATGGAAATGTATGTTAGATTTAAATACCAATCATAAGTAGCATCCATTAATATAAAAAGGAACAACCTACATGAAACATTTTCATTGATAAAATTAATTAATCTCAAAGTGAATTTTAAATATTTAATATGTTCCTCTATTATCCTTGCTCTTGAAGGAGAAAAAGATAGTGGGCACTTTTCTAGATTTCTAGGTAAATCATGCACATATCTAAAGATGGCTATAGCAAATGCAACTAACCAGGGTGTTTGATCCATTGGTTGATTAAGAATTAAGGGTTATTTATTGGAGGAGTTCTAGGTATATTTGGGATAGTTGGCATAATTCAAGGTCTCCTATGATTTTTCAAAGGTGAGACTAGAAGACTAGCCTAGGATTTAGATTTGGTCACTCTCTTGGGTGACTCTAGTGCAAATCTATGTATAAATTAACCTCTTATATAAAAGGTACTGTCCCTCCTTATTACACTATAAAGAGTACATTAATGAGGGTTTTAACCACACCAATATCATAAAGAGGTAGCCTCTAACATTTTAGGACCTCTATGGAGAAGAAATCCACTCTAGAGAATGAGTTGCAAGTATGTGGTCTTAACAACCTATTGATGGAATAGTTGGTAGGGTATGTAGGTTGTTAACAAGGGTTTTAGATGGAGGTTTGGTGTATTAAAAGAAAGTGTGAACCAATATGATTTATATGGATGGTTGGTTGTTAATCTAAAGTGGGTAGGTCATAAAAAAACTCAAAAAGGAGGGAAAGGTAAGGTAGAAAAGAAAAATCTATGGTCTTTAGTAATCACTTCCTTGGATGGGTCCTAAGTGGACAAGTTGATTCTAAAACCTATGCCTATTTCTAGTAGATATTACACACACACTCTCAAACATGGCTAATAAATCTAATGGGATACTAATATAGGAAAATCATGGGCCTTAGTCAAAGGTTTCTCCTTTTAGGCTAGTTTTTACACACTCTTAATTAGGAGATTATAGCTTAGGATTAGTGAAGTATTTGAGGTAGTTATTACACACACATATAAAAATACATCAAAACAAAACACTCATACACACTCAAAATTATGAATCAAATAAATTTAAATATCCTAACCAATGTAATTTACCAATAATTCAATAGTTATTGCACATCTAAGATTAGAATATCAATCAAGACATTCAAGAACACATTCACAAATTTTACACACTTAAGGATTATTGAATCATACAACCAAATAAATAACATATAATTACACAAATAGTGGAAATAAGATATGCAAACAAATGAGTAAATAATCTAAATTTCTTTGATCCTATATATTCAAAATTCTTTAAAAAATCTAAACTATGGATTATAATTATTTAAATAGGCTTGGGGAAGAGGTCACCTCATCCTCCAAGTTCATAAATAAGTCATTAGATGTGATCTATAGAACTTAAATTCTAAATACAGTCAAAACCATATAAGAGTTTACTTAAAATTATCAATTAGCTAAGTTAGCCTTTATAAAACCATGAAATGTGTGCATGTGAAAAAAATAAACTTTACAATTATATCTCAAAATACAAGAAAACTACAAATATATATAACATATATATACATAATTACAAGAATATTCATGCATAAAGTATAGACTTTCAAGGTTGCATCATCTAAATGGTTGTATGTACTATAATTAATGTTGTGGTTGAGCTAGTAGAAATAAAGATTGTAGATGTTGATGGGGCACTTGAATTAAAAACTTGAGATTGATTTTTCTTTTCCTCAATCTCTTTCTAAAAATTGTCTATAGTGTCATGTTATTGTCAAATGATATCCAAGTTGAGTAGAGGTGGTCTATGGATCCTATTGACTTGACTGAGGAGATTTGCATATTCTTCCTTGGTCATTTGGAAGTTGTTCTTGAAAATATTCACCTTAGTGACCTTCTTCTTAGCATTTCTCAATTTAGCTACTATCTCCTCCAATGCTAGGTCATGTAGACTTTGTTTGAAGTTATCTATTACTTCCTATATGAGTTAATAAAAATTGATCTTGTTGAATAGTTATCTTGTGGTGTCCTTAACTTTAGATAACTTAAGATCATTCAAAATTTAAAGAATTTGGGTCTCCTTCTCTTGATGTTTAGGGAGTAAATCACCAACTGATGTTAGACATTCCTAAGCTTCATCTATTCTTATGACCATTAGTTTGAAGGAATTAAATGCCTCAAGTGGTGTCATAAGGTCTAAATGGTTGTAAGCTTTATTGCCTATATATTCAACCAACATCTTCAATTTATTTTTGTCATTATTTAAATAATTGAATAATTCATTAGTTTTATTGATGTGTGGGGCTAATTTATCCTACATAAATTCTAGAGCTTCCAAATAATTATAACATCTAAAGGCCACATCTTGAACCTTTACCTTGATGCCTGCTAGAATATGCACTACCTTGACCTATCCTTTTAGTTGTGTAACCTCTACCTAAAGCTCCTAGCTAGCCATTTCTATTCCTTCATGAATGGCCCACGTGTCCTCTTTGTGTGCTTTAGCAAGGTCTTTAAAGTTTTCAATAGAAGGGGACTACCCTAGTTTTCAGCTTTATCTCTTAATAAGGGAGAAGACCTCTTATCTCTCATAAAAGATCAAATCCCTACCTTTATCATCCTCCAACTTCCTCTTCTTCACCCTCTATATTCTCCCATATGGTTTTTCAAATAGAGTGGCGGTGGAGGGAAGCTTTGTAATCTTAAAACAAGGAAACTAGGAGATCTTTCTTCTTAAATCCATGTCACAGGGAGGAATATTTAGTTGATTGACATCTATTTCTCTTGAGGTTGTAACCATAACCTCTTCCTCAACCTCCTCAACTATTGGTTACTTCTTATATGCCTACATAAGGATGTCAGACAAGGAGGACCAAATGATTTTAGACTAGTCCACTCCTACAATTGAGGGAGTGGATGAATTATGATAATTTGGGGCTTGGACCTCCTACCTTTACTTGAGCTTGTCACAATATTTTCTTATATATAGGTGGATGATGGCATGGGAAGGGTGATCTAGGTGGATTGAACATGGAATTGTAAGGTGGCCATGGCTACCTCCACCTTCCTAGATGCCTTCTTCTTCTTTAGTGATCTAACATTGGTAGTGTCAAAATGGATTTTAGAGGTAGCCATGATGGAAGTGAATGGAATGGAGGTATATAGTGGTAATGGTAGAAGAAAAATCCTTCTTAACTTCTAAGTTGATCAAGGGGAACTATATAAAAGAGGTTAGGGCAAATGGATTAAGGGTGGAAGTAAGGACTTCTACCTTGGGTGTCCTTACAATAAAATAAATGAAAATATAACCAAACATGGGAATAAAAACATAATATAAAGAATAAATCTCAAGAACTTGGGTACTTAGGGTATCCTCCATAACTAGTCCTTTACCCTTGTCTACTTCAAGGCTCAATTATTTATCCTTTTCTAAGTAATCTTCCTCATCAAAGTCATCTTCTTATTCTTCCAAGTCAAAATGTTCATCTTCTATCACCTCTAAAAGTTGAGGTCCTATGGGTAAACCTTGAGATATTTCAACTATGGGACTACTTTTAGGAATCCTAGGCTTCCTAGTGTAGACAATAGGGGTCTTTAGTTATGAGGAGGATCCTTACTAGCCTAGAATAACTACTTCTATTAAAAACCCTATAGATGTGGTAACTTATGCCTAGGAAATAGAAATTGACATTTGAACTATGATAGTAGCTTGCTCTTCTTATGTTTTACCTCTTCATTAGATTCCAAATTAATGGGGTCTCTTACCTATATGCCCTTAGGAGAACTACCCCTAGTTATTTCTTCATAAATTTCAACTTCTAAAGGAGTCCTTGAGATGATGAACCTGATTAGTCCTTTAACTACTCTGTGGATTAGCCATTCTATTAATCTGAGTGAGTCCATCCTTAAAAGAGTGACTTCTTACTATATAATTATCTTACCAATATTATAGGCTCTTGTTGGATCATCATTAGATGATATTTCTTTAGTAAAATAATCTTTAGCCTCTCCAAATCTTCTTCATAATTGGGTGCATTCAAAAATAAAAAGTTTTAGGAGTAAGGTTGGTGGTTGTAGGGGATATTAAACTTTTTTATATGTTTTTGGATGAGCCTGTGAGGATCCCAATCCTTGTGTAGAAATGTATGAAAAATTATAATTTTTCCTCTTTCCACCAACCTCTCCAAATTGATTTTTCATGGTGTTAACCATTCAGCCAATGACTACATGATGGCCAAAGAATGAGGATTTATTTCTCTATACAAATCCTCCTCTATGCTCCAACACCACTAAAAATCAATTTATTTCTATAAAACCTTATCAAGAACATATTTTTTAAGGCACAAAGGATGAAATCTATTTCCCTATATCATGATGATAGTGCATTATGGGTATAAAAAGTAATCCCCCCTGTTAGAAAGTATTTTCATAATGTTTTCTCCTAACATGAGCATTGGAGAATAGTGGATGGATTCCCAAACTTGAGGATAAAAATCCTCATAAATATTCACCATATTATTCATGTAAGCATATATATTCATGAATTGGAAATGACCATATATCTATTTTTTAATGTAGTTAGTGATTGGGCTGCATAGCTCACTGAGAACCTTGTAGTAAGTCCTCATGATAATATCCAATAAATACAACATCATGTAGAAATTGACCATAGGTATATGACACTTTTCCTTTTGGATCACTTTTCCCCTTAAATGGAAATTGACTATCTCTCCCAACATGAATATAGTGTCACTAGTTAGCATCATATGCATTAACGGCAACCAATATAAATTGAAAAAGTAAGTGTTGGGCATACCATATAAACTATTCAATAGTGTCATAAAAATGTGTATTCACATCCTAAATTGTTTAATGGAAGTATTACCTTTTGGTTTATTCCCTTTGAATGTGATGGTCTTGTTGGGGAGACGCCATGATGATAACACCTTCTCCATCATCTTCTCTACATTCCACTATACCAATCTATGTTTGTCAAAGTATGCATCAAGTATGAGTAGGGATAAGTACCTTTGGAATTCAGATCCTAAAATTCAATCCATGATTGTAAGATTTATAATATGGTGAAGGATTTCATTTTACATGACCTTGCCTATAAAGAACAAGTCATATAGGAGGTTGATGCATGACATCACCTCCAACTTGGTGGTATTAAAGTGAAATCTTGTTGTTTTAGGTACAATAAATCTTTGATAAAAAGTCAATCAGAGAGAGACATATTGTCATATAATGAAAATACATCCACAAAATTGATAATTTCCCATAGCTCTAAATAATTTACATACCTATTATCAAATAGGACAGTGTCATAGATTGTATTAGTAAACTCTATTGAATCTTTGATTGAGTAGGGAGAAGGTGGAATGGATCCCCTAAACTATTTATATGAAGATAAAATTTCTCTTTCCATGTAATTAGATTGATTATAATCTCCTTTATGTTTTCTACATGTTGTATGATCAATTGATGCTTCTACTAGTAGCTAGTTCTTTATGTAGTGCTCTCACAGGTGGTAGCTAGGGATATTTGTGATGTAGGAGAGTATTAGACTTTGATTAAAAGTTTGTTTGTAAGTAATTAAGGCTTTAATGACTAGACATCATGTATATATATTTAACATTTATTACCAATTAGTGTGACATAAATTCCCAATGTTCACTTATTTTGGATTTTTTACATATTTCAAATTTCATCAATTCTAGTTGGTGGGTGAATTTAGCATACTATTAGAAAGTATTTTAGATTTATTTGGATAATTATATAAAGTATTTTAATTTTTATTAGTAGTTTGGTATTCAATTTTTGTGTTGGGACTGGTGTTTACAAAAGACCCACAACAAAAATCCCACAGACCTAATTTCCATTAGACAAAATGTCTATGGAAAAAAGTCTATAACATATGTATATAAAGATATTTTATAATTTTTCAAATAAAATGTCCACAAAAAAAGGACACCAAAAAATTCCATCAAATAAAATACATAACAAAAAGGTCGCAACAAAAAGTTCAATAAAAAGAAAGTCATTTTAGAGAAATTTTTTTGGATAAAATTTCCACAACAAAAAACCTCTAAGGTATAATATTAGAAAAAAAATTCTAAATATCTAATTCTTGTTGAACAATGATCCTGAATAAGTAATTACTGATAAATAAATTCTAAATAAATTTATGAAAAAGAACACCTAAAACAAAAAACCCCAAAAGCCAAACCTATAATAAAAAAATGTTTGTGGTTAAACCCTAAAAAAAAATCACAAAAATAATATTTTTGAAGTATTTTATATGAATATACAAAGTCTTTAAAACTTTCATAGTTTAAAATCTCCCCAGAAGACATTAATAGAGTTAGTTCATCAAAATATACAAGATATCATGCTATAATACACTAAATTATTATAAGTAAAAATACTAAGAAGCAATTTTTTTCAAGAAAGGTTTCAAGAAACAAGGCCAAATTTTTTAAAAATTGGGTCCCCATTTATTCTAAAGAAAAAGGGGGATGTTGGGTACAACACTGTCTAGATGAATAGGCCATTTAGACCCCCTACACTCTTAGTGATTGATCATAAATATTGGGGGATAAATATGAAAAATAATGGAACTAACTTGAATTTAATTATTATCCTTATCATTTACCAAGATATTTGGACATGAATCTCTCTCTCCTACCTGTACTGAGCAAAAAATGATGGCCCTTCTAGAGCTTCCAAAGAGGTCGATATAAGAGAGAAATTGGTTTTCTTCATTTTGACACTTGAAATATATTTCAAATAATTTTTTTAAATTTTTTATGGATAAATAAGGTATTTAAGATTCTTGAATGTCAATTTCACCTTGAATAACTATACAAATAGCCTCAAAATAGGCCTTTTTGGCCCTAAAATTACTAGAATCACTTGATAAGCCTGATGAAATTCATGAAAAATGTATCCATTGTACCTTTTAATACATAAAAAAGTACTCCATGTCCTTATTATTATATTATACTATCCTTAACATATAAAACCTACTCTAAAAGCCATAAAGTAACCCAAAATATAAGTAACTGAGTCATGAAGTTAGTCAAACACATCACTATCTAGTTTGATCAATTACACAACATTATATGAATTTGACACAAGCCATAATTTACCCTAGGATGTTTTTTACTCTTTTCATCTCTTGAAACAAATTAAAATAGGTCAAAAGGTGGCTAGACAAATGCACAACTATGATGATCAAAACCCTAATTTCATAAAATCTACCTTAAACTATGATAATAAAGGTTTTGGATGACTATTTTAGAGAAATTACAAGACCATATACCAATTAATATGGAAATCAACATGACAAATAAATTTTGAAGTAGTAGGGGTGACATTTTGACCTATGAGGTCAAAATTGTCAATAGTTCCCTTTAACACAAAATTAATCACATTACTTTAACAATCAAAGAATATCATACTTTATTTTATTTTATGATATGTATGAAAACTCAATTGTGTGTAATATTTAAAATGTGTCATTACCCTTAATTTTATCATAAATACATTTAATATTATTTATATTAGTAGTGAAACCTATTTAAATCTTAAATACATTAGAGCTTATTATGGTATTAAATAAAATTGGCTCCAAAACATTTAATAGGAAACACTTTGGATTGGTTTATGTATTTTATTAGTGTGTCCTTACACTCCTATCTTGAGTTTGAAGAGACAATTATAATGAAATAAATTCAAAATAAGGGACAAGGTTTCATATATGAACATCTACCTACTTTTCATTGAGCATTACTAGAGATAATTTATGATTACATATTATGATTCAATACTTATATGTGTAAATGGATATATCAATCAACAAACTTAGAAACATAGTACATATATTTTTAGAAGAATCATCTATCTTCTCAAAGTAGTGTTTTTTTTTAACTTTTGGTTCATTTTAAGATCTTTTTATAATAGTCTCTATTTATAAGAGGAATTTTAATCTAATCTAAATCCAAATAAGGAACATGAAGAAATTAATATATAAAAATAAATTACATGCAACAAAGTTAAGGAAAATATTAAACTTCATAAGGAGAATATTATATTCAAGGAAAGTCAATTCAAGGTCTAGCATAAAGTGTATTAATCAATTTTCAAAGTAGTAAAAAAATGAGTAAAAACACTTTCACTAAGTGGAAACCACATGATATTATACATAAATTATTGGATAAGAAGCTAATAACTTTGCCTCCTAACTATTATCACCATCTTCACTACCTTGAGAAAATAAAATGAAGACAATGATATTATTGGACATGAAGACAATGATTGTTCCAAATTACAAAAAAATATGAAACAAATCATAATACATGTATTATTACATTTTAAAATTTTTACACTAGATCAAAAATCCCCCCTTATCCACCTAATTATACTAATCATTTGATGAATATTGACATATCCTAGGGAAATCCTAGAAAGGAACCAATGTTCCATTAAAATTCTATAGATGATGTTTCTAGTATAAGAATTTATTCTAGTTCACATTATACCATGAATAATATATCCCAAGATTTTCCCGGTCATGGAATCAATTTTCACTCAAGATCCAACTAAAAAATAATGTAGAGAATGAAATTTCTTTAATGATAAGAAAAAATACAATGTGAAAATAGTTACATCTGCTTCCAAAAAAGTATGGTAACCAAAATTAAACTAAGAATATTGAAATAAAATTAAATTAACATTTAATAGTATATCATAATAAAAACATAAAAAAGGATTCATGCAATTTTTTCCATAATAGGATCATCAATTGGCTTCACAAGAATACAATAACTTCTTATTACCCAATGTGTGGATAAATAAATTTTTACCATTAACCATACCACATATTTATATATATTAATGTCATCAAGTACACAACTATTTTAAAAACCACATCAAATACAAAGGTATAGATAAATACAAATTAAATAGTGTCATATCAAATTCACAATTATAATGAAAAAAAATAAAAGTGTAAATTAAAACAATATGAAATAATAATAATCATTTGATAGAATTCAATTCAATTATCATATATAATTAGAAAAATATTTATAATACTATAAAAAATTAGTCAATAATAGAGAAAACATACCTTGAGGCATATGAATCATCACTACATATAATAACCCTAAAAGTAAAGGCTTCACTATCTCCTCTATGCCCTCATGACCAAGATCTACATCACCTCAAATGATCCTAAAAAGACTCATAAATGAACCATAGTCTATGCATGTTCCACCTATATTTCATTATAAAAGTGAGAATATATCTCAATATATAATTATTACATTTAGGCATAAATAATAGAGCTAATGGAAAAGGGTCCAAAAAAGGGTGAAAGTAAACCCATATTGTGATCTACTCTTCCAATCAATCTAATTTTGATTATAACAAACAGGTTATCCTCTAAAAATGTAATTATAGATCAAATTTCTCACCTAAATCTAAAACATAAGGAATAGATATAATGGAAAAAGGTCCACAAAAAGGTGCATGTAAACCCATATTCTAATCTAATCTTCTAATCAATCTAATTTTGACTATATCAAACAAGGTATCATCTAACAATGTAAATGTAGAAATCTCTACCATGGTATCTTAATATTCATCACAAATATGAAAAATACACAAAATAGAAAAAAAAATATATGAAGGAAAAACTCAATAATAAATACATAAGTACGTACACACACACAAACACACACACACACACACACACACACACACACACACACACACACACACACACACACACACACACACACACACACACACACACACACACACACACACACACACACACACACACACACACACACACACACACACACACACACACACACACACACACACACGTAACTAAAATAGTAATTATATTGCCAGTTTAATCTTGTTGAATGGAAACCTAACCTAATCCTCCATATCATTCATCTCTTTTTACCTAACTAATATGAATACCAACTAGATATATTAAAATGGGAAAGATGATAGGACATATATAACCCATCCACAATTGATTTTACTAATCACTACACCCCACATCATCCATATAAAAAAAACAAAGGATCCAAATCTCCCATAAGAAAAGGAATTATATCTATAAAAATAGACCCTATTCTATCACTAACATGATGTGCATACCTTGTGGTATATGTCCAAAGGTATATTTACATAGATACATCTTATTGGATGCCAAACATTCATGTAACTCTCTCAATATTAAACTTCTCTATCACACTAGGAAAATAATCATATATCCATGCATGAATGTAAATGAATTATTTTAACACATCCTAATTCTAGATACCATAACCTCATTATGGCCTCCAAATTATCTTATTAGGAGTAATCATATCAAGGACGACATGATACTCCATAGTGATCAATCATTGATGCCTCTCTACTACCTTCATATTTTTAAAAATATGTATATGGACCCAACCAAAAAACAACCCTCCAATAAGATAAACCATAGTTATATTCTCATATTCCCAAACATGCATATGGTTCCAAAACCAAGACATCCAACATGACCATCCAAAGTGGGCCTTTAAAATACTTCTATAAGTGGTACACCATGATATATCCCCATGAATATCCTTTAAGATAAAAAAAATCATATATCTTTGAAAATATAGAAATAAAAACATGCATAGAAGAAAAATAATCAAACAAAATAAGGTAATTGTGGAATATCTGAGGTGAAAATATCCAAAAGTAGCATTTTATATTTATGTAATCTATATTGATAATTGTGAGTTAAACCTATCATATATCTATGCATATAAATAACATATTGATGTAGGTGCATCATTATAATTAATTCATGTTTTTATTGTCAAGATTATTTTTATTATTATGAGGTCATTTCAAATAATAAATTCTAGAGGTCTTAGAGATTAGTCTATAGTCTAGTTTGAGGTCTTTTGCAAGTTTACTGCCAAAAGTCCAATTTAAATTTTCAAATACTTTTATTATAAATATATGAATATTTGTAATAAATAATTAGTAATTATGAGTTATAAATAGTCATTTATAGGTTTATAATGTAGATAGGGTTCTTTTATTTCTTGTCTAAGTCATAGTTATCCTAGAAATTAAATAAGGTAAATGTAACTAAATAATATACATGTAAGATCAATTTACTATCTTGAGTTTTAATGGTTGAGAAGAATTTCAAGAAAAAATATGCCATTATAATAATATATTAATATTAAACCACCTAATATTCATCACAAATTCAAATGAGGATCCCAAAGTCATTAAAAAGCATAAAAAGACAAATTTATCATGCCTAAAGAGGCTAATGATAATCTGCCATTAAAGGACTTAGAGGTTTGTATTTGTATCAGTGTGGTTTCTTACATAAACAAAAGAATTTGTGACTTTAAAAATTGTATCTAATTTATTTAAAATTTAATTTCATGTATTTAAATGTTTTTTGATTTTATTATAATGATTTAAATGTTGGTATAGCCTAAAGACTACAAAAATTATGTTTCCACAGCTGTAGTCTTACACAATCAATCTAAAGTACATCATTTTGATTTCATTAGTAAAAATACAATTTTGGAAATGAAAAATAAGGTTATTAAGTTCCTGTTATATTTGTTATTTCATTAAAATAATCCCTAAACTTTATGAGCTATATTTAAGATCTCAATGCTATTTTTTTAGAAAGCCCTAGATTAGGGGTTTTAGCACAAAAATATTGATAATTTAAAATTTAAAAATTAAAAATATCCATTTTTTTTTAATATATGATATAAGGGTTTTAATATCTAATACAATTTTTATTATGATTAAAGGATTTATTTAAATCTAGTTATAATTGACTATGTTCTAGTTTGCCTGTAGGTGATTATCGAGAAGGGTCAAGAAAGAGAAAATTGACCATGTTTAATTTTTTGTTTGGATATAAATTATATATGAAGGTTTTTTATTATTATATTATCATTTTATAACACTTCAAAAAATAGTGATCTAATCCATTTGGTATTATTCCTAAATATTATCAAACTAATCTTTGTAAGAAACTTAAGAATTTGAAACATAAAAGTATGTCAATTAATGATTATACTAAATAATTTTACAGGTTGACTATAAGAGAAAAGCATATTAATGAATACATGGAAAAATAGGATAGTTATATAAATGGGTTATAATTTAACATTCAATATGAAATTAGTCTTCTCTCACCTAGATCAGTTGAAGAAGCATATCATTTTTCCTTGATTTAAAAAGAAAAGTTGTGAAGGAAGTAACCCTAGTATGTAAGAGGTAGAGGAATAATTTATATATTTAGAGGATAAAAAGGAGGAAGGAGTTAATTAAAATCATAACAAAAATTAACTAGTAGGTCACAGAGGAAAACACAATCTTCAAGAGGTAGGTATTCCTTTAGAGGTAAGAGGCCATTCAATAGAAGAATAGGCAGAGAATTTATTGGTAGATGATTCAAATGTATAAATTTTGGGCATAAGTATTATGAATTCTCTAATAATCCATCTAAAATTCATGGTAGTGTTTATCTAGTTCAATATAAATAAGAAGAAAGCATGAGTTCACCTACTCATGAATATGCTCTAGAAATTAGAGAATCCTTACTCATGAAGAACATATTATTTGGGCCTAAAAAATAGATCAAATAACATCCTTAAATAAATAAACTCTTAAATACCACTTGTAAATCTCAATTTAAGTTTTTTTAGGTTATTATTGATAGTTGAAATACTAATAATCTAATGTTTACTGGGAATGTTTAACAAACTAAATCTAAGAAAGATAACTCATCCAACTTCATACAAAGTATCTTGGTTAAAAAAGGGTCATCAGATCTTAGTGAATGATAAATGTAAATTGGAATTAAAAATATGAAGTTATAAGGATGAATTCATGTATGATTTAATGCCTATGGACATGTGTCATGTTCTTCTAAGTAGGCCTTGACAATATGATAGGATGGTAATTCATGATGGTAGGCATAAGACCTAAACTTATGAAAATTATGGAAAGAAACATGTTTTTACACCATTAAAATAATAACTTACATTAGTATAAGAGACTTCAAAAGCTTTTTTAACCATTGGTAAGGAATTATTGCAACAAATTAAGGAGGAGGTAAGTTTGCAATCATTGGTAAGCCAAAAATAATAATCACTACTACTATGTTGAATGAACTACCTATGTAAGTTCAATATTTTTTGAATGAGTTTGTTGAAATTATTTTGGATGACTTACTAAATGAATTACCTCCATGAATAATAATTATTCATCATATTGGACTCATACTAGGAGAAAACCTTCCAAACAATGCAATATAATCCACAAGAAAATGAATAAATTAAGAGACAAGTATAAGAATTTTTATATAAGGGACTGGTTAGAGAGATTCTAGGTCCTTATGTAGATCCAATTATTCTATCACCAAATAAATATGAAGGTTGGAGAATGTGCATTGACTCAAGGGAAACAATAAGATTACTATTAGGTATAGATTTCCCTTACCTAGAATATATGATTTAATGTATTTTCTAAGTGGTTCCATATACTATTATAAGATATTTATCAAAAGTGGATATCATAAAATAAGGATTATAGATTGGGATGAATGGAAAAATAACTTCAAAACCAATGATGGATTGTTTAAATGGCTGATGTGCCATTTGGATTGAAAAATGCTCCAAACACCTTCATGAGACTCATGAATGAGGTTATTGAATCATTAATAGGCAATTTTTTGATTTTTTATCTTGATGGCATTTTTATTTATAGTAAATCAATATATGAACATCTTGAGCATTTAAGAATGGTTTTGATAAAGTTTCAAGAAGAGAGACTACTAATCAACCTCAAAAAGTGTAATTTTATGAAATGATAGCTAATATAATTGGGTTTTATCAAATATTAAGAGGGGTTGAATATTAATAAGGACAATGTCAAGGTTATATAATAATTTAATACACAAAATAATGTTTTTGAGGTAAGAATTTTTCATGGTCAAGCTAGTTTCTACAAAAAAAATATAAGAAAATTTAGTACTATTTGTGATATTATTATGGATACCATCAAAAAGAATAATAAAACTATTATAGAACAAATTTTCACCCTATATAATTCAATTATTCCTTCTCAAATTTGGTATAACATGGAACTATCTCTACCTACAGACAAGCTACTACAAGAGATAGATCTCTAGATTTGAAAGGGATAGCTCCCTTATTCTATATTTTAGACTCACACACTCCACTAGAATAATCACTATTTGGGGTGAAAAGGGGAGAAGGAAACATAAATAAATCTAAAATAATAAAGTTAATATAGTAAATATAAGTCCACAAAAACACTTACATCTATACTAAGAAAGAAGACAACTAAAACTGACCTCAACTCAATGTTCTTCTAGCATAAGTGTTTCCCAATGGAGGTAGATTTATATGAATATAAAAATATGGATGAAAATGATATTTGATCCTATAAAATAATAATTCCTCTCACACTTCAAACTTAATTAACAAAAATATACACTTCATGATACTTTTTATAAGAGATATCACTCACACAAAACATGCAAGAGTAGAATGGAAGCAAGGAGAAGACATTCATCACTTAACATCCAAGTACAATACTTGACATACATAGGAAAGAGTTGTAGATACAAAATAAAATTCATAATATTTATTGAAATTCAAATCAATATGTCAACCCAACATGGATTTGTCATACTAATTGTCGATCCCTTAGAAAGCTAAAAAGGCTTGCATATATAGATCATAAGAGAGGAGAGAGAAGTGAAGATGAAGAGTAAAAATTCCAAGTGTCAATACTTATAAACAAAATAAAATTAAAGATAATTAATTTTAAAACATATCATGAAGGTCCTCTTGGACATGTGTCAATCTATAATATAGCATCTTCTTGAGTTTGTCATAAAGATCTTCATTGTCTTTGTTTGAAATTGCCTTAATGATGAGGAGTCACTTGACTATATAAAACTGACATAAGAGTCTTTGACACATTTTAAATTAACTTTATAAATAATATTTTGACATCCCATATATTCCCCTCAACTTATGAACTTATTTGCACCATTTTTCATTCACTCTCTTGTAACTGATCACTAGCCCTTTAGTCCTGATCTTCACTCTTGTCATTAGAATGACTTGAATTTATTCATGGATATTCATTGAATATGTGATAAAAAACTAATTTAGACATATTTTTCCTTTGGTCCAGTAAATATACCTCAAAATATTCAAGACACACACTTATCATCTCCAAACCTAGCAGTCACTTCACTTCTCATTGTCTTATTTCCAAACTACATGCAATGACCAACTTGGCAGATGCAATTTTATAAATAACTAAGGTGAGATATGAGTATGGTGAGTTAAAAAAATTCCCTACACACCTCATACAATGAATTTAGTTCACAAATCCCCTTTTGTACCTATAATTCAACTCAAATCTTGTACAAAATCTACATTTTAACCTATTCATACAAGTCATGGTATGGAAAAAATAGGCATTGTGGAACTTGGGAGAGTGATAAACATGTCCAAAAAATTTTCAAGGCCAATTATCCACTTATATATGCATATATCTTCATCTTTTCTCCATCAAGTTCATATAAGGGTTTTAGGTTATTTAGCTTCTTAGTAATGATTCTTAAAATTTAGAAACTTAACCTTAAAAAAAATTCAAATAAGATAATTTTAAGGACCCACATAAAATATCCCTATATTATTTAGGCACCATGCATACTATCCATATATATATGAGTAAATGAAATTGGCTCTTGATCTCCTACATTGAATTCTAGACACCTCTAAGACCAAATTAGGCCAAAATGACCAGTCCTAAATTTATTTCTATAAACCAATGGGTATAATAAGCCTTCTCATCTCCCATGAAGGCTTGAAATTTTATTTGAGATATTATTTAGTCATGTGAATGACTTTATACATCATGAGGGTTTATGTCTAGTATTAGGCCTAGTTTGTAAAACTCTATTTCCTATGTGTATGACCATTTGTGATGGTTTTAAATGGATGTGAGTAACCCTAAACCTATATTTAACTTCAAATAAACTATAGGAGTCATAATATATTCATTAAAAAAAAATTCATTCATCTTTTCACTCTTCATATACTGAGTATGCAAGTTGTGTTGACTATGGAGTGCCCTCTATCTAAGATAAAATAGAGAGTATCTAACCTATTAGTCTAATCTAAAAGTTAATATAGAGATATTTATTAAATAATAATTATTATCTATACCAGGTTTAAATCCTTAGTTATGATCCAATATCCCTCAACATCAAATTATCTCATGACTAGATTTTAGGACTGTGAGGACTATATGTAGGGTTTTAGTTAGACTAAGTTTGAGGTTCATGCCCAGTTTGATAAAACCTCTATATTTTATATTACCTATTAATACCTCATAAAACTTGGTATCATCACTTTAATAATGGATTAAACATGGTTCTCCACCTTATACTATTGTCATCCTGTCAAATTGTATATCTTCACTAGCTAAAACTAGTATGTGTATTGAGTAATGTTGTAGGTGTTTATTTGAAAGGATCCTATAGGTGGTCATGTGGGTCTAAGAATTTTATTTCATGATTTTGATTTCATATTAGGTTATTAGGCCATTTCACACCTATTTAAAACTCATTCCTGCATGAGATCATGTTATCATTCTTAATCACCAATTCATTGTAGGTCTACAAGTTGTTCTAAGTTCATTTTGGCTTCGAACACTATAGTTATTTGAATGTTTCCATTAGGAATTTGAATAATTTATAAGTCACTCAACCCTCATTATATCTTGATCAAAAAATCACCTTTCATGTTCAAATGTGAATTATAGGCTTAGACCATAATAGGGAAACCATCATACCTATCCATACCTCATAGATCTTCACCATAATATGACACTATTTTGAACAAAGTATCCTTTTAGAGAATTTAAGGTAACATCCCCACCAAGAAACTTTTCCAACTCTAAAAACATTGAACTTAAGTGTTTTATACCAAGATGAGGTTTGAATATGATTCACCATTTTAACAAGTTGATATGAACCCTATCTTATGATTAAACTAAAAATATTCATTTTTAGACCTATTTAAACCTTTTTAGTGTTTTAGGCCTCTATGATATCTTCAATTATGTAGGTCTCTATCTATGTTTTATTGTGGGTCATAGTCTCATAGTTTTGAATGTTCAATCTTTTTCTTAAAAATGATGGAGAATTTGAATA
Source organism: Torreya grandis (assembly GCA_037957365.1). NCBI lineage: Eukaryota > Viridiplantae > Streptophyta > Pinopsida > Cupressales > Taxaceae > Torreya > Torreya grandis. Next base: position 1,558,618 of record JARHVA010000493.1, on the reverse strand, counting down.
TGTTATATACCTTGAATATTATGGAGATATATAAGAGTTTTGAGCATTAATTTTTATTCTCTCATACACAATTAACATCTTCAACTTCTAAGACGTATATACTCAATACACATTCTACCTGAATGATAGTGAGAATTTAGGTTCACCATGACTCAAACAAATTTCCTAGATGATAAATTGATATTGGGAATTCACATTGAAATGAGGGGATGAAACTAATGCATATTGTCTTAACTTAAATCCATTTTATACCTTAAAGATGAACTCTTCAAATATGAAACACTATTCTACAGACCATGATGGTTATGAATTTCTATCATAATGGAGCAATCTTGTCTATATATCCATGTCCACACATGCTAAATAAGTTGAAACTAATGTGAAAAGTAAAAAAATTCTCTATAAGTATACATACATCACTTGGAAACACCATACCAAAACAAATAGAGAAGAAAACCAAATCCATTAGGGATGCATAGGTAGTTTGTAGTCACTAATAGTATTAGTGATTATTCATAAAATACAGACCATCAAACTTAAGACTATGTCCATGGTAAGGAATTGCACAAGGAGTAATAAAATACACCAATTTCACTCAACTCAACTCTCCTCCGCTTGTCTATACTAACTACAAAATATTGACCTCTCTTTACCTACCCAAGAGAGAGATGAGAGAGAAGAACTAATTTTGATCAATTTTGGATATTTCAAAGCCTCTCAAGCCTAAAATTAAACTATGGGGATCTAAAGATACTTATTTTAAGTTGTCACATGTGCCAAGTGGGCTATACAGTCTATACAACTAACTAAAACTACCCTTTTTGTAGTGATTTCCTTCTTTCCATCTTGAACCTACATCTTTTTTAGTTAAAAAATATTTATCTAACATTCCATGACATATTGTATGTTAGCCTTCATCTTGAAGCCTTTATATTTTATGATAATCCATACATTTCATCTAGATAGCCAAAACTTATCCAAAAAAAGATATTAGGATAAAAAGACATATATGAGTAGGGTTAGAACATGTTTTATGATCTTTAAACTATTACTTGACATTATCTATGACCTTTATGATCATTTTATGATGTAGAAGGACACTATGGAAAGTTTGAATATATAGGGGGTTGACCTAATTTGAACTAGAGTTGAATTTGATCAACATTTTTACAATTTCCTAGGGGTAGCATGTCTGCTAGACTAAGGACCAGTTTCCTTCTCCTATGCTTGGGAAATGGAGTCACATATACACTATTATTGACATTGGTAATCCTATAAAAAGACCAAAAATACATAAATACACTTGTTCTCTCATGAACACTTAGAGAAAACACACAACCAACTAAAATGAAACACACACCTTTCATAATATGTAAAATACCTCAATACACTTGAGGTGAAAGATATATTATTCATTACTTCAACTAGGGTCAAATATAATGCTTATTGTGTCGTTATTTCTCCATGAAAACAATCCATCATATGAGTCATATTTTTTAAAGAACACTTGCTTGTGGAGATAGTCAAATGACTTACCATGGTTGGATCTTATATTAAATTCAATTTTGTCACTTAGATCTATCATGAACACTCCATTTATCTCTCTAATAAATTTTTTTGAGATATAAACTTGCTTGAACTCTAACATGTTCATTTGATAGCCTTCAATCTAATCATTAGGGGTCATCAAAGCTTTTCCAACTTCAAATGCATTTGATCCATGATATATATTATATTGGGAGTCATGAAGACTATCCTCATATTTTCCAAACATGTATTGGTTCACCATAGTTGTTTCTTGCTTAGTAAAGAACTCACACTCTTGTTTATGCTCATTAGGTGCATGGTTGACCTCATCACCGGGTCAATATTCCTTTTGAGAAGTTGTGGGTCTTCTCAAATCATAAAATTCCTACATAATGTAATTTAATTATTTCCACATCCCATCCACTTCCTCCTGAGGTTTATGTTCATGAACATTATCTTCTTTGTAAATTAAAATTAACTATTTACTATGACTATCATATTTTAACACAACTAGGGTACTCACATCATCACCCATGTGTACAAGATAATTGACCCATGTAACTTTCTCTAAAATGTTATTAAGATTTTCCTTAAGAGCTCCATCACATTATTCCTAAAGGATATAAGTACTGGGGCCTATTTCTTCAAGTCCATATTTCTCAGATCCCCACTTATCAAGATATAAACAAGATATGCCATCAAGAAGAGTTAGATGTTCTTGATCACTAGGGGTGTCATCCTCCCTAATGACATTTAAATTCATGTTATAAGTATAAATCACACATGGATATACATGAAAAATAGAACTAATTTATAATTTGATTGTCACTTTTGCACCATATCTAGTCTTAAATCCCATATAGGACTAGTCTAAAGTCAGATAGCCTCTAATCTTATCATTGAACTCTCTTGACAAACAAAATGAAAAATGAGGTGGCACATCCAAAACCATAACATCTTGAGAAATAGTGAAAGTGGGATGAGCATGGAGAATAATTTTTAAACCTTTTATTATTCTAATGGTATTAGAAGATGAACCATCCAAATGTAGCACACCTTAGGTATGAGGCTCATACTTCAAGTTCAAATATTAGCTACTTACTTGGGTATGAAAAAAGTACTAGCTTCACTATAAATAAGATAATTATGAACCAAATCATCTCAAATAATAATGGATAGATAGAATGGATGACGTTTGTATACCTTTTTAACCGTATTTGACTATCCTTCATTAGGTTTCATGGTATTTGTTAAGGTTGCCTCTCTCCCACTAGGTTGTTTGGTTTCCAAACTGTATTTGGATAGCTCTTCTTGAAGAAGGTTTTCTTATACATGTATTTATAATGTATCCAAAATTAACACATCCACATGAGACCTCTTCATTTGATCTACAATGTTAGTAAAAGGTTCACTAACCTTGGCCTATCCACTAGTAGGAATAATACTGCCTATGCTTTGAGAATTCTGAGGTATGAAATCACTTCTAACATTCTAATCTCTTTGAATTAATTATGTAATTTGAACTATATTAGACATACCTATGATTTAATATGTTTGAACATTCATTGATTAACCATTAGGAGCTCCTTGAATCTCTTCAACTTCCTTCCTCTTGCTCCTTGTGTTTGTAGCTATAGGACTTGCATCTATGTTTGACTACCCTTGATAATTCATAGCACATGATTCATATTGTTTCCAATTACCTAATATATACCCCACTTTATCACTCTTCCCATTGGTCTCTCCTCCATTTGGTAACTCAACTTGTGTCATAGTTGGTATAGTTCTCAAATTTGCCATGAAGTCTTGATTGAAGGACCCATTGACATAAGAAGATGGATCATAAGGTTGATCCCATGAAGGCTGACCATCATGTTATTGAGAAATATTATTTTGAGTATAAAATAATGCCCTTGAGGTGGAAGGAACATTGGGATTATATCCATTATATGACTTAGTTTGAATGAGTTATCCTTAACCTTAAGGATGACCTTTTAAAGGTGGTCTATTACCTTGATAATTGGGGTATGACTAATTATGTTTATATTGGATTTTGAAAGGCCTTACTTGATAATATTGAATGATCTTATTTATACCTAATATCTCTTGATCCATAGCTCTCATCTTGTTTACCTCATTAGAATTACTTGGTTGACTAGGGGTAATAGCCTTATGTTTAGGTGTAGGAATGGGAATAATAATATGTTTAGGGTTTTGAAAATCAAGGAATACCAGCATGGAGGTCTTAAGGAAATCTTCCCAAAATGAATCAAATAATTTTCTTCCCTAATAGTTACTTCATAAGTATTAGGTAAAGTGTTACCTCCCATAGATTATATCATCATTGAAGTGTCACTATCAAAAATTTTAAGATAGTAAAGGAAAGCATGGTGAGCCATGGGTCTTAAAAATATTGGGATCCTATCCCATGTCTTATTATATATATTTTTTAATTATTTAATGACTTCTTGAGGTATTTTTCTTATGCTGGTCAACTACCTAGTCAAATGACAAGTTATCACTCTTGTTCTCAAATCTTCTTCTCAATGCATCTCCAAACTCATCCCATGTGGTGATTGATTTAGGTGCCAAAGTACCAAACCAATCAATTTATTTTCGTTTGAAATAGATATCCAACAATTTGATTATTATGTTCTCTTCAATGATGTGATGGATATTGTAGAATTTAGCAATGTTTCTTATATGATCAATCGGGGTAATAGAAGTCTCACTAGTGTATGATGGAACACTTTTGAGGGTAGATATGGGGATGCCATCATAATGGGAAAGTATTAGAGGACTACAGTGATTTAAATAAATAAAATTAAGGTTCCTTTCCATGGTAGCTTTAGGAATTTTAAAGAATGGGGTAATCAAGAACTTTATTATGGGTTTGTGGGCATGATATGACTTCTTTAGACAAGGATAGGTGTTAGAAAATATGCTTGATTTGTATGAATAATGAGGAATATCTTGGAATTAAAAAGGAATTCCTTAGGTAAGAGACCTTGAGTTTACCTTAGGTATGATATAGTGAACTAGTATGTAATTAATATTAAAATGTTGGTGTTGCCAAATATTATAAGAAGTGGACTATTACAACTCCTTGTTGTCAAGATCAACATCCACCTTGAATAACCTTCTTGGAATTCATGTCCCATTGAGCATTCCAAAACTATTATATCCAAAATTTTCACCCTAGATAAGTCAACTATACCTTCTCAAATTTGGTATAACATGGAACTATCTCTACCTATAGACAATATACTACAACATATAAAGCTCTATATTTGAAAGGGCTAACTCTATTGGTCTATCTTTTAGGATCACACACTAAAATAGAGAAATAATTATTTGAGGTGAAAATGAGAGAAGGAATCATAAATAAACCTAAAATACTAAAGTTTATACACCAAATATAAGTCCACAAAACACACTTGCATCTGTACTAATAAATAAGACTACTAAAACTGACCTCAACCAAATATTCTTCTAGCATAAGTGTTTCCCAATGGAAGCATATTGTTATGCATAGCAAGAGGTGGGTGAAAAATAGGTATGATACTAGATAATACTAATCCATCTCAAACTTAAAACATACTTAGAAAACATATATACTTCATGAGATCTTTTAGAAGAGATATCACTCACACAAAACATGCAAGAGTAGAATGGAAGCAAGGAGAAGACATTCATCACTTAAAATATAAGTACACTAATTGACATAATTATGAAATATTTTTAGATATAAAATAACATTAAGAATATTTATTCAAATTCAAATCAATATGTCAAACCAATAGGGCTTCACCATACTAATTGTGGAACCATTACAAAGGTAAAAAGTCTTGTATAAATAGAGCATAGGAGATGAGAGAGAAGAAGTGACGATGAAGAGTCACAAGGCCAAGTTTCAATACTTAGAAAATAGTTACAATGAAAGATAATAAAGTGTGAAAAATATCATCATGAAGGTCTTCTTAGACACGTGTCAATCTGGAACATAACATCTTATTGAGTTTGGCATAGAGATCTTCATTGTCTTTCTTTGAAACTACCTTGATGATGAGGAGTTACTTGAATTTATAAAAATTCCATAATATCATTTTACACTTTTTTAATAACCTAAAAATTTGGAAAAAAGTTTGTGATAGACCTTATATAACCCTCAACTAGTTAACTTATCTACACCATTTGTCATTCACTCTCTTGTAACTACTCACTAGCCCCTTAGGCCTGATCTTCACACTTATCACTAGAATGACTTGAAATTATTTATGGATATTTATTGAAGATGTGAAAGACAACCAAAAATTTATCTAAAAATATTTAAGACACACACTTCTCATCTCTAAACTTGGCAGTCACTTCACTTCTCACTATCTTGTTTCCAGACTACCTATAATGAGTAACTTAGAAGATGTAATTTAATGTGGTACTAAGGTGAGATATGAGTATGGGGAGTTATAAAAAGTCCATACACACCTATTATAATTAATTTAATTCATTAATTCCTATTTTTACCTATAATTCAACTCAAATCCTATATAAAACCTAGATTTTGGCTTGTCCATACAAGTGATGGTATAGAACAACTAGGTAGTGTGGATCTTGGGAGAGTGATAAACATATACATATCACTTTAAAGGAAAATTTTACACTTATATATGCATATCACTTCATGTTTTCTCCATTAGGTTCATACAAGGGGTTTAGGTCATCTAGCTTCTTAGAAATTATTCATAAAATCTAAATGCTTAACCTTCAAAAAAATTACAATAATATCAAGTTAATGACCCCCCTCAACTATCCCCATTTAATTTAGGCACCATGCACACCATATATATAGATATGAGCAAATGAAATTAGATCTCAAGCTCCTACACTATACTATAAACACCTTTTAGACCAAATTAGGCCAAAATGACCAATCTTGATTTTATTTCTATAAAAAAATGGGTCTAATCAGTATTCTACTCTCCCTTGAAGGCCTTGAAGTTACTTTGATATATCATCTAGTCATGTGAATGAATTTATACATCATGAGGGTTTATGCTTAGTATTAGGCCTCATCTACAAAACTATGTTTCCTATGTGTATGACCACTTGTGATGGTTTACAACCCTAAGCATATATTTACCTTCAAATCAACTATAGGAATAATCCCATATTAATTCCAAACTTTATAATTTATCTTTTCACTATTCATATACTAAGTCTACAAGCTATGTTGACTATGGAGCGCCCTCTATCTAAGACAAAATAGAGAGCATCTCCCCTATTAGTCTGATCTAAAAGTGACCATAGAGGGATTTTTTAGATCATAATAATTATTTTTACCAAGTTTCAATACCTATTTATGATTCAATATCCCTCAATATCAAATTGTCTCATGACTATCTTTTAGGACTATGAGGACTATTTGCAAGGTTTTAGTTAGACTAAGTTTGAGGTTCATAGCTAGTTTGCTCAACCTTTATATTTTATATTACCTCTAAATACCTCATTAAATTTGGTATCATTAGTTTGAGAATGGTTTAAATATGGCCCTTCACCTTATACCTCTTTCAACCTTTTAAACTATATCTCTTCATTAGCTAAGACTAGTCTATGTATTGAGTCAGATTGTTGGTGTTCATTTGAAAGGCTCTTGTATGTGGTCACATGGATCTAAGCATTATATTTCATAGTTTTGATTTCCTCTAAGGTTATTATGTCATTTAACACCTAGTTTAAACTCATTCCTACCTTGAGATTATGTTATCATTCTCCATCACTAATGCAATGTAGGTCTACAATATGTTCCAGGTTCATTTTTTCTTCAAACATTGTAGTTCTCTTAATGTTTCCAATAGGAATTTGATTGATTTGGAAGTCACTCAACCATCATTATCTCTTGATCAAATAATCACCTTTCATGTTAAAATGTGAATTCTAGGCTTAGGCTATAATAAGGAAAACTTCATACCTATCTATACCTCATATATCTTCACCATAAGATGAAAATATGTTGAACAAAGTCTCATTTTGAAGAAGTTAATGTTACATCTCCACCAAGAAAATTTTCTAAGTTTGACAACATTGAGCTTAAGTGTTTTATCCCAAATTGAGGTTTGAAGATGTTTCACTATTTCAACAAGTTTATATGAACCCTATCTTGTGATTAGACTCACAATCTTCATTCTTGGACCTCTTTTAACCTTCTCAGTGTTTTAGGCCTCTATGAGATATTTAGTTTTGTAGGTCTCCATATATGTTTGATTGTGGGTCAGAGTCTCATAGTTTTTAATGATCAATTTTTTATTTAATATTATGGAGACTTTGAATATGTTATAAACCTTGAAGATGGTGGATATCTATCAAAGTTTTGATCATGCATTTTTAATCTCCCATAGACCAATAACATCTCTAAATTCTAAGATGTATATACTCAATACACATTCTACCTAAATGATAGTGAGAATGTAGGTTCACCATGACTTCAAATAGATTAATGTATGATCAAATAATATTAGGAATTCACATTGCACTAATGGATTGAAACCAATGAATACTATCTTGACTTGAACCCATTTTGTACTTGAAAGATGAACTCTAAAACTATGAAAATTATTCTACAGACCATGAGGGTTATGTATTTCCATCACAATGTAGTGATCTTGCCTATAGATCCATTTTCACATGAGCCAAATAAGTTGAAACCAAGATGGAAAGGAATAAATATCCATCAAATTACACATACATCATTTGGAAGTATCAAACTAATGTAAATGGAGAAGAAAACTAAATATATCGGGGATGCATAGGCAATTTACAATCACTAATAGTCTTAGTTATTGTTCATATAGTATGGACCATTAAAATTGAGAGTATGTCCATGGAAATTAATTGCATATGGAGTAGTAAAATCCATGAAGTTAACTCAACTCAACTCTCCTCCTCCTATCCATACTAACTAAAAACCGTTGATCTCTCTTTACCTGCCCTAAAGAGTAATGAGTGAGAAGAATCAACTTTGCTCAATTTTAGATTTTTAAAAGCTTTTGAAGCCTAAAATTAAACTATGGTGATATTGAGAGACTTATTTTTGGTGGTCACACATGCCAAGTGGGATATGTAGTCTATACAACTAACTAAAACTTTCATTTTTGCAATGATCTCCTTCTTTCCATGTTGAACCTACATCTTTTTTAGTTTCATAATAATTATTTGACATTTTTTGACATATTGTATATTATTATTCATCTTCAAACCTTTGTATTTTATGAAAAATCTTTGCATTTCATCCAAATGGATAAAAGGTGGCCAAAAAGGATATTATGATAAAAAGCTAAATATGACAAAGGTTAGAACATGTTTTATGATCTTAAAACTATGATTTGACATTATTTATGACCTTGATGACTATTTTATGACTTAAAATGATCCTATGGAAAGTTTTAATATATAGTGGGTTGACCTAATTTAACTTAGGGTCAAATTTGGTCAACACATCCATTTAGGTGGATTGAAGCTATGGATAAAAGTTTTTAGATTTTGAAAAAAAAGATTATAGAATAATCTAATTAGGTGTTACCTAATTTTGGTAAGTTATTTCAAGTGTAATGTGATGCAAGTGGGACTGCTATTGGAGTTGTTATAAGTCAATAAGGGAGAACCAATTTCTTATTTTAGTGAGAATATTAATGAAGCCAAAATTAATTATTTAACATATGACCAAGAGTGTTATGTTATCATACATGCTTTGAAGAAATAGAGGCATTGTTTAATGCCTAAAGATTTTTTATTTACACTGATAATTATGCTTTACATTTTATTAATAGTAAAATTAAATTGAATCAAAGGCACTATAAATGGGTTGAATTATTTCAAAGTTTATCCTTTCGTATTAAACATGAAAGTAGCCAATCTAACAAAGTTGTAGATGCTCTAAGCAGGATAAATCTGATTATGCAGGAAATACAAGTGAGCATTATCAATTTTAATGTTTTGAAGCATCTATATAAGGAATATGTATATTTTAAATGGGAATATGAATCATGAAATTATCCTACAAGTAGATATAGAAGTCCATAGATGGACTAATTTTTATAAGAAGGTTTACTTTTCAAAGATAATTAGTTACGCATTCATAAAGGATACATGAGATAGAATTTACTTAAGGAAAAATAGAGTGGTAACCTTACTTGACATTTTGTGGTGGCTAGGTATGTCAATTAATGTGAATAATTATTTTGAAAAATGTAGATTATGTAAAAATGAAAAATTGAGAAGTTAAAATACAAGGTTATATTAGCCATTACCCATTCCAAATAGGCCATGGGATTCAATGAGTATGGATTTTATTCTTGGTTTGAATAGAACTCAAAAAAGTAACGATTCTATTTTTTTGGTGGTTGATAGATTTTATAAAATGGATCATTTTATTCCTTGTTATAAGACAAGTGATAAAAATCACATTACTAATTTATTCTTAAAAGAGATACTAAGACTACATGGTTTGCTTAGTAGTATTATTTTTGATAGAGATACCAAATTTGTGGGTCATTTTTAGAGGACTCTTTGGAGAAAATTGGGTACTAATTTTAACATCAGTTTTGCATATCATCCTCAAATGGATGGTCATTATAAAGTAGTTAGTAGTGTCATTGGGATATGATTTAGGATTTTGGTGAGTGATCATCCTAAATAGTGGGATCAAGTCTTAAAACAATTGTAATTTGCATACAATGATTCAATAGATAGAATCACATGCATGAGTCCCTTTTATATTATTTATGGTATGCATATTAGAGGTGAATATGAATTGATAAATCTAGGCCAACAAGAAAATATATGTGTATATGGTGAATAATTTTTAGCAGCTATGCAATAACCCCATGAGTAAGTAAAGAAAATGTTAGAGGTAAGTTCAATCAAGTTATAAAAGAGAGTTGATTTGAAAATAAGAAAGGTAAATTTTTAAGTAGGATGTCATACATTTTCCTATCTTATAAAATAAAGATTACCAAAAGGGGAATACAATAAATTGAAACTAAAAACTATTTGACCTTGTAAGGTCATTAAGAGATTCTAAATAAATATATATGAACTATAGATTATAATGGATATTGTAATCTCACCAATTTCCAATGTTTCTAACATTTATCCTTACATATAAGGAGAAATCAATGATATACCATTTGAATATGTACATGATTAGACCATTCCTTGGGAACAACAACTACCAAATAATCCACTAAATCAAATTGAAGACATTATAGACAATAAGGTGATAAAATTACAAGAATAAAGGAATAATTTAATTATTTATTAAAGTGGAAAGATCATATAATTATATATTCAACTTGGATGTTAGCTTTAGATATCAATAAACATGGAAACAACATAAATAAAACTCATGAATAGGAGTCCATGATAAGTTCTTTTTGTATCCCAGTGGTTTGATGCAAGTGAATCATTGTAAGTAAGTCAATTTTGTCATGTCAAGAGTATTTAGAGTCTTATGAGGTTATTTTAAAAAATAAACTACATTGTTAGAGGTCTTAAAGATTAGTTTATATGTTAATTTGAGGTATTTTTCATGTTTCCTACCAAAAGTTTAATTTGAATTTTCAAATACTTTTCTTATAAATATATGAATATTTATAACAAATAAATGGTCATGATTATTTTTAAAGAGTAACTTAGAGGTATAAAAATTATCTATGGGTCTTTTGGTCCTTGTCTCAATCATAGTTATCCTAGAAGGCAAATAAATCAAATGTAACTAAATGATATGTAAGGTCAGTTTTCTATCCTGAGTTTGAATGGTTGAAGAGAATTTCAAGCCATATTAGGCCATTAAAATATTATATTATATTTATACCACATGATATTCATTTAACCTATAAATAATTATGATCCCAAATTCATAAAAATCATAAAAAGACAAGTTTCTCATGCCTAAAGAGGCTAATGATAATTTGCCACTGAAGGACTTAGAGGTCTGAATTTGTATCCATGTGTTTATTAAATAAATAAATGAATTGGTAAATTTAAAAAATTGTATCTGATGTGTTTCAAGTTTATAATCATGTATTTAATGGTTTTTTAATGTTCTTATAATGATTTAAATGTTGGTATATCCAAAAGACTACAAAATCCTTGTTTGGACACCTACAATCTTACATAGTTTATCTAAAGTATGTCCTTTTGATTACATGATATAAATACAAGTTTGGAGAACCAAGTTAATGTTTTTAATTTACTTATATATGTTTTAGTTCATTTAAATAGGCCCTTAACTTAATGAATTATCTTTAAGAAGCTCTTGGGTCCCCTATTTTCTGAGAAAACCCTATATTAGGGTTTCTATAACAAAAAAATTCACAACTTAAAATTTAACTAGTCAAACTCTCTTAAATTTTTTAAATAGATGATATAATTTTTTAAAGAGATAATCCAAGTGTTCTTAAGTTTAAATTGTTTCTAAAAAACTAGTTATAAATTATTGTGTTGTAGTATGCCTATAGATGACTACTGAGAAGGATCAAGAAAGAGAAAATTGATTATGTTTGCTTTATTTTTGGATATAAACTCTATAATAATTTTTATTATTATTTTATTATCATTTTAAATTACTTGAATATAGATTTATCTAAGCCATTTGGTGATTTAATTGAGTCAAGATCCTTCAAGAAGGAAGATTAGGCCTATATAAACGAACAAGAGTAAAGTTGGTATTGGGTTGAATATTTTGAGAAACCAATAAAAGGATTGGTTTCTCGCTATTGTATGTGGTATATAAAATTTAAATAAATAACTATAATAAATTTGATATGATCCTAGAGAAATAACATATTTTCAAGATCAAATAGGTTTATTCATAGTCATGTAATATATTTAGAACTTATGTAATTTCTTTCTAGTTTGATGATATAGTAGGTGTTTTTAACTTGTTTAAAAACCTATATAGGCCTAATATCATATCACAGAGTCTTATATAGGTATTAGATGATTCCTAAGTTATCTTAAGCCAATATTCAATGCAAAATTCCTATCAAAAATTACAAACATCTTGATAATGTGAATTGAAAATTGAGTGTAGTAGATGCTTCATTATATCACATATCATTATCACATTGTGTTCCACACTATATCTCACTCAAAAACTATATTAAATATTAATATATTTTATTCATATTCAAAAGTCACAGCCATTTCCCATGTAATGATCTAAAATGTGGATGCATAATCATTCCAAATCACCTCTAAGGTGGTCATAATAATAATATCATATTAGATCCATTCAAAATGAGACACATGTCTAAGAATAACTCTATAAATAATCTACCAATAAATGTCATCAAAGTTAAGATCAACCATAATATCCATATATCACCATATTATCACTACTTGATATGTAATTCCCATTAAAAGTGCATACACAATTGAAAAACTTGGATGAAATTAATAAAAATGAAAACAAATTCCTAAATAACTAAGTAAAATAAGTAAATTTATAAGTTCTTATACAACTAGATATAGTCACTATCAATTGGAATTACACTCAAAACTTCTGTGTTCTATGAATCATTATCATTAGAAAAAAGGAAGGTTATTAAAGACTCATTATGTTATTCAACTTCATGGTTTAGTATCAAAATTACTGTAAAATGACAAAATAATTATCTAAAATCACCTAAACTAAAAATAATGAAAATTTTCATTAATAAAATCAAAACTATCAAATAAGATTAAAAATGTAAAATTATTCTACATAAAAGGTCCTTGGGTTATTGGGCTTGTAAGGAAGTCTTAAGAAGCTCTAAATTATGAATTAGGACATCCTAAAAACTTATAATAGTAATGGCTCAGATCTCAAAATAATTATAAATAATGCTAAAATGAATTACAAATTCTAAAAACTCAAACTATTAATATGGGTTGACTTTTCAACTATGCACTAAACCAGGTTTGGTTTACATATTTATACTTGTGAACATTTGGAGTACAATATATTGAATGCCATGTATCAATATAAATCCCTATTAGTTATTTTATAAAAAATATAAAATCATCCTTTCGCATGGTAACATTTACAATAATATTAATGGCAATATAAAACACATCAATATTCTACGACAATTCTGCTTCTACAAAAATATCACCCTATTTTTTCAAAATTAGGGAGAATATTGACTCCAAATACACCATGTTTCCTTCACAAAATTTTATGTATCATCAAATGATAAAATTTATCAAAATATAGTGTATCTATATGCCTTATTTGAGATCAAGTCATCCAAAATTGAAAATATAATGACCCAAATCCATAAAGTGAATATCTTAAATAAAAAATTGAAACAAATTCATAAAATAAAAAAACTTAGTTACTTTTCATAATTACATGCATATTTCAATTATATTGATCTAAAATTTGCATCCCTCACTTCAAAATAGGTTTTACATTAGGCTCATTAAAAAAATTAGATTATCAAAGTTTCACACATTATACATGATTAGTTATATTAGAGTTTGTCACATTACACATGATTAAAATTATCATAATTTGATCCATTACACATGATTTATATTAGCAGAGTTTGGCACATTACACAATATTCATATTATCAAAATTCAACATATTGAAATTGATTAATTGTTTTATATGTTTTTGTAACATTATACATGATTTAAATTATCATAGTTAGCACTTTATATATGATTTAGAATTTTTTATATATAATATGTTTTAGTTATATTAAATATATTGGTGCATCAATACAAATTATTAGGGAATATGTACCTACTTCAAATATACTTGAGTATATATTGATACACTCTTTGGTGCATATACATAAACATATAGCCATAAGTTTACTTTAACACAAATAACATTTTTATATATACAAATACATATGAGATACATGTTTTTGTATTTAACATATGGATACAAATTATTCGATTTCGATTGATACAAATTCAAGAGGCACAACATTGATTCATGAATATATAAAAAATTTCATATTTATGGGGCATTATACAGGTTCATACTCATAAAAAATAGTATAGTTTATAGTTGAAATTAAAATGGTTGTAATTCCATTTCACACTTATTATATATATGGTCATTATCAAGGCATGGGAATTTTCCATTCTCTTTCAATCATGTATTTATCATACATTAAGTGAACTTGAGTGAAACTATACAATCAAACATGTGGTTATGATATGATTTTGAACATTTTTCATCCCCTTTCAAACATGAATGGGGTGAACATGAGTGAAATTAAGCAAAACTATAAAAATTAAGTAGATAAACCATTTAAATTTGTTGGTTTATTTTCATTGACGTGTTAAAAAATTAACACATCATTACTCAACCCATCATAGATTTTTTCATTATTCATCTTGGAGTTATTATTCAAATAATTTCTTAGAATATTGTCTATTTCCATTTCTATGAAGTGGAAAAGACTATAATTTCCTTCTTCTTCTCCATGGTGAATGCTAAATTTTTTACCCTTGACATCTCCACTATTCACAATAAGAGTGTCTCCATGATCATACTCCATAATTGACACCCATATTACATATAGGTTTAGTTATTATTTGAATATGTTTGTCATTATAATTATACTTATTTATCTCAAAATATATCTATCTCATCACATACATCATCTCTTGTAGGAACACTTGGACATCATTGGAACAAATAAATAAAGTCACAACCAACATATTTTTTATTTCTCTTTTACTTTCTATCTAGTATTTATAGTTTGACCAAAATGTAAAATTATAGGGGATGTGTGTGTGTGTGTGAGTGGGAGGGGGGAGGATGTAGATACCTATATTTGGTAAAATCCTTTTTTATATTAATTTTAAGTGGATTTTCATCTATATATCAAAAACCTTGAATTATGTATTTAGTGGCAAATTTATCTTGATTTTTTTGATATTACTAATTCTATTTAGCTAGAATGCACCCTTATCATATCATATACATATATACATGTCATATTAAATATATATATGGCCCTCATTTTCACACTAAATTATTTTTAATTTTTAAGTTATTTCTTCCATATATAGTCAATATCAATTGTTGGTATCGACTTAAGATAGTGGAACTGACTCAAGTAGTCTTTTAATTTCTTTTGGGCATGTTTCACTTTGTGATTATTGTTCATGTGTATTTCAACTTATTTTGGGTGGCATTATTTTACAGTAGGTTAATAATTCAAATTTAGAGACTCGTATATATATATATATATATATATATATAACCACTTTAAGATATTTTATGGAAAATAACAACAAGGGTTAGGTCATATTTTCATTCTTGTACCAAGGAAAAGATAAGAAAAATAGAATATAGACTTGATTACAAAATTACACACATACACATTAACAAAATAACTACATTTGATTTTGAGTCCTATTTGAAGTATTAGAAATGTAGTGTAGTGTTTTGTCTATCAACTTAGATTGACTAAGTTCAGTCATAGTCAACCCTTTCACCTAACATGCCCCATTTGATATCTAATTTCTTGTGTTGAATTAGGGTGTATACATGCATGATCACCCAAATCATTAAATAAATGGATAAGGGTGGAAATGGATGTAATTTAAACATGTGCATTATTGAATAATAAAACATTCTCTCTTTATGTTCAAGGTCAATTCTGACCACTACAAGTTAGTATTGACTATCGATATGGAAATAATCTAAAGGAAATGACTAGGACAAAATTTTCACAAGAGCATCAAATATAGAGAATTTACATAGTATTTAAATGTATAATTTAGATAATTATAAATTACATCATTGTCATAAACAAGCTAATAGCCTTCCTATTTATTTTTATACATTAATTATTATATTTAGCCTACATATTTGTTAATATTATATTATTTAATATAATATTAGGGTGTCTAAAACCAAATTATGGTTAAAAATATACTATAATTCAATTCAGATATTTATATTTTTACACTTGACAATATAAAACCATGACATTTAGCTAGGTGTTTAGATTTGGCTTAGGCATTGTTATTTTGATGAGTAGTTAGATATGGGTACTTTAGGATAGTTCTTCAAGGATGTACAAATGTATTCATAAATGTATAATTATATTTTCATGTGAGATATTTATGTAGAGGATATTTTGGAAGAATTCATCCACATATCATCTTTACTTATTCTGGTCTTGAAGAATATCTCACTCACTTGCATCTTGCATTTGATTACCCTTCTCTTCATTCTGGTTTAAATCTATTCATGCTTTACTCATTAGACACCTTGGTGTTTCCTATTAGAAAATAAATATAGAGTCACATATATATGTTATCATATTTATTTAATATAATTTACCATCAAGATTTTCCTCTTATCTTTCTTTGTTTCAAACACTCTGTTCCATTCTCTTTTGTATCTCAAGATCATAAAGCTCTACTTATGCTTATAGCCATTTTCTTAGACTTTTTCCTCTATTTTTCCAAAATTATCACATACCTTATATAAATACCAAAACTTTGGGACACATTTTATTCTCTTTTGACCTCCCATGAAGTTTACCCACTCAATTTATTCAATTTCACCCTCTACTAGATTCCTCTATTCCTTAACTAGCCTCTTTTAGGGCTAATTAGTCCTAAACACAACTCAATCCTTTGATAACCATACCATATATACCAATTTAAATATAAAAATAAATGATTCACCTTAATCATGAATATCAGAGAAAATCTATAAAATTTGGTGATTTTTTTATAATTACATCTCATTATATGGTCCAAACCCTAAACTAGGGTTTCATAGGAATTATACAGGCCCAAAACCTTTAGAAAATTGCATAAATTTTGTTGTAGGGAGTTTCCAAGACCCAATCCACCTTTCTAGGGTATTTTTTATACACTTGAACTCTCCCAAATGCATATATCCCTATATTTAACCATTTCATGCTTAAAATAGTGAAAACTCAATCAATTGTGAGCCAGGATTGATTGTGCACAATAGGATTAATCCAAAATTGTTGGGTATTTAACTTCCATCAGTATTTAGGATTTCATAATTCTTAATTTATATCTATTTAATTTATATACACCTTTATAAAATCTTAATTTCCCCTTGTCCAATCTTAATTCTTTTTATACATGAAATGATATGTGATCAATCACAAGACTTCCTAAGTTGGTCTGAAAGTTAACCTTATTGCTTTAGGGTTTCAACAAAGGATTATTTAACTTTATTATATCTTAAACTCAATTCACATAGGATCCATTCACTCCTATGGATCAATATCCATTCTCTTTATCTTAGATAGGAGCTATAAAACCTTCATTATACAAACAAGGTACCTTTAGGCCTTAGTACAATATGAGTCTTTATTCCAAAATTTGAGAGTCTAAAAATATTTTTAGGGACTAATAAGATACACATTGAAGAGGAAACCTGACCAACCATAAATCCAAGCATTCTTAACATGAAAAAATCACAAACCTTCACTTGTCTACCATAGGACTATGTATCAATAAATAGGGTATGTGGAATATAATGTATAGATGTTATTTGCCCTCTCTTTTCTTTTATAATGAAAATAGACCTTTCTTATCTCTAATAAAATTAAAAAACTAATGTAATTATCTTCACTCCTTACTTGAATCATCCAACTCTATCTAAAATAGGGAACATAATCTAAATGCAAGGGATTCCTTTGACAATAGGGTTTAGTTATTTATAGACTGAATACCTTAACCATATCAACTTACATGCAACCCTTACTATATATAACATGTTTTTTTCATTTAAAACATCAATTTCACATACTAACTTTATATTTAAAGGAGTACCAACTGGGTTCCACATCTTGAACAATGTCACAATGTATACAACATCTTAAATAGGGATTTCATACCAAATTTCTCCTTTTGTATAAGGATTATTTACCATATAAAGATCATTATGAGTTATAACCACCATTAATAGGCTTGTAAAAATCCAACCAAAATGGTAACATAAGTCACAATGCATTGTTTTCATCAAACCTATAGAAAACCACTCCATATCCTCTATTTGAGGTAGAGGTTTATATCCATAATGACTATCACCATTCATCAATCTAACCTGAAACCAAATATAGAATTAATAATATTATGGACTCAAGGCCTTATAAATACATTACAATAATTGTGCTAATTACAATTCTTGATCAAGAATATAAACGCATAGAGTCCCTTTCTTTTTTTTATTCATTGAAATATCAACATCATTACAAAATCTGGGCTATTACAGACTCTTTCAATTTCCTTGAGGAATTTCATACAATATTTATCATTATTATATCTTTATCCCTCTTCTTGGAGATCTCATTATCATCTTATATGTTATCTTTTTCTCACAATGACTTCTCTTCCATCTTTTGTAACGTAGACTTGGAAAGTAGTTACATTAAATTCTTTTTCAAAACTACCCAATGTACAAGAATAATTCCATATCTATTCATATGAATTTATTTTGAGATCTATATTTGAATTAAATAAAAACTCTTTTATAATTATTGGAATGACCCCTAAAACCAACTTTAACCTCTAAACACTCCAACACACGTATTCTACTCTCTTAGGCTCACTTTCCATTTTTGAATTTTTGAATTGTTTTTTTTTTAAGGGAAAACTCCTATAGCCTATAAAAATCATCCTTATGACTCAAAATGGACATTAATGACTCTCATGGACCTAATAATGTCTATAACACACTTTTACCCTTACTTTTATTAGTGTCTAGTCTCCAAATGGACAAAAACTCAAAAATGGTATTTGCATGGATTGATGTTCCTTCATCATACTGCCAAGGAGGGAGAAAAACTTGAACCTACCTCTTTATTAATTTCTTTCCAATTTATATTTTTAGGGTCCTTCATGCTCATCATGTTGTTTTTGAATTTTTATGGTTCCATTCTTCTTTCCAAACTCTTACATTTCTTCATCTTAACCTTGTCTATCTTCCTTTTCCATGCATATTCCATCTCCATGAAGTACTCCAGCTATTGTAACTACTTACATATTGTAATTCATACCTTTTATAAGTCATTTTTATCTCCATCATGCTTATTTTCAATCAACTTATGTGCACTTATCTTCTTCATGATTGCTTTATGACTTATTTCCTCATCAATCTCACTTGTGGCTTGCTTATTTTGTGATTTATGCTCCTTGTTCATGATATCATCTCCTTAATTAGGCTATAATGACTCTCATTCATCTCCAAATTTTTCATTTTCTTATCTACACTCTCTTTTTCTACTACTTCTTCAAACTTCTTCACTTTTGGATGCTCTTTCCTCTCATCTTGCTCATTATGCAGGAACATCTTCTCATTCCACTCATCCTCACCATAGTATATTGTTATTTTAATAATATTAGGAATTCCATATGAATTTTTATCAAATTGAAACTCAGCATTAACTTGACCCATTATGTAACTCACCTTATGTGCTTCTTCACATTCCATTTACTTGCTTGCTAACTTACTTATTGGCACAACTTCTTGTGATTTTATTTATTTCTCATAATCTATATTTTCATTGACCTTTTCCTACTGTAATTAATATTCTTTCAACCCCCTATATGGATTGAACATGTCTTCAATCATCTTCAACTCTTCTTGTAACTTTTGTGCATCCACTTCTTCAAAATAATCATCAAACATTGGTATACATTATTCTTCACTTGTTTGGGTAGTTTGTTCTTTATATTATCTTTATAATACCTAATTTTATAGATTAATATTAGCCTCTTCATTTTTAATACTTGGCTTTTCAATCACTCTTTGAGGTTCTTTTTCCTCAACTTGCCATGTTACATACCCATTCATCAATTTAATGGTTTCTATATACAAAAGATATTCATCTTTGGAATAAAATTCAAACATCCCATCATATACAACACTTGAAAATACTCATATTAATTTAAACATTCCTTTCCTTGTTCACATGGTTGTAGCTTCACTTCCTAAGTTTGGTTTTCTTGCACCATCTTGATTGTGTGCTTTGTTGGCTTGTCCTCCTCTTCCATTTTCATGCTTTCTTGGGATTCATTTGTCATGTGATCATCTTGTACTCATACCTTGATTTTCACAACCCACTTAATGCCTAGTATATTCTTAGGATACCACTTGTCTCTTTTTACATCACTCTCATGTATCATGCCTCGGTCTTTTATCTTGACATCTTTGTAGATTTTACCATTGGTCCTTTGTCTCCACACTAGTTCTTGCTTTCCATTCATGATTTTTCTTTATTTTACCTCTTTCTTGAGGTTTATCTCCTTATTCTCACCACCTACTTATTTCAGCCACTTAGGCCATACATATCCATGCCCTTGTTCACCTTTTGAGGGATACATTTTGTCATGTTTCCTTTAAATCTGCATCTCATTTTTTTCCTCTTCACTTATTCAATAATAATCAATATTCAAATATTCATTTATCTCTATGGATAACTGCTACAAGTTTATCTCTTCTTTGATGTCTTCATGGGTGACCTCCATGTCTTATTTTCATGTTTATTATCTTGTATAAACTCCTATGCATGGTAATTCATCATATAACTCCTCTTTCTATTCATTTTCATCTTGTGGAATTCTCTCAATCTTCAACACTTTGTCTTCTTCATGAAGTTATTTTTATTTATCATATTCTTGCCATTTTATGGGTACTATTCTTGGCCCATTTTTCACCATCTTTGAGGCCTCATGCTTGGTCTTCATAAATCTTGTCTTCATACCTACAAAAACAAACTCAAAAGTAATGTTAGCATATAAAATGAGAGACCACATAGTTTCTTTGAATGCCTTTGGCATAGGCATTGTCCATCTCTTCTTGTTTTCTCCTCCATGTGATCTTATTGTCACTTATTTCTTATTATTGTTTTCTTCAATGAAAACTCTTTTCTAAACCTCTCTATATTTTTTATCATTTGGCAACATATTCTCTCTCATACCTCTTTGGGTTGCCTTCTCTATCTTTTTCTCTTTCTTCAAGACAACTTTCTTGTGCCTTCTCAAAAGTGACTCTGTTGGGAACTTCAAATTTTTTTTCATACTCCATCCAATTTATTGGCTTTCTTATTCTCTCATGAGATTCACCATGAATTCAATCTTCTCAAATATCTACCCCAATTATTTTCTTATGTCTACTACTTCCTTTCCTACATCCATCTTCCCCATTCTTCTTTCTTTTCTTTGCCTATTTAGACCTTTTTCTTAACAAGTCCTTCAAGCTTGCCTCTTATACCTCTTGTGGTTATTTCCTCTTCTTTAGTCCTTTCTCTAGGATCTCCTCTTAACTCTCTTGACTCTATTTTGGAGCCTCTTGTCTTCCTCTCTCTTGGAGATTCAATGCTCTCTTTTCCTCTCTCTCTTCTCTAGTCTTTTCTTGCCTAGCTCTTGTCCTTATCAAAGGACTTTGGGGATTTATATCTTCACTCTATAAATCCTAAATCTGATATTTCTCCTTGATGACCTCAATAGACAAGACTTGCAACCTCTTCTCCCTCAACACCATGCAAGCTATTCCTCATACACATCTCATAACATGTTATCTTTATGTCAAATAAACAAAATAAAAAGAATTCAAAACATAAGTTTACCCAAGCATACCTTACTATCTATAATACCAAATTATGTATATTCTATTTGGGAATAATTCATCGACATATAATCTTTACCTATTCTAGTTTTTGAAGAAAATCTCACTCACTTGCATCTTGCATTTAATTACCCTTCTCTTCATTCTAGTTCCAATATATTGATGTTATATTAATTATAATCCTTTGTATTTATTGTTAGAATAAATATAGAGGCACATATATATGATATAATATATCTTTCATATCATTTACCATCAAGCTCCACCTCCTATCTTTCTTGTAATATCTTCACTAGGTAGCTCTTCCTTAGTCTTGAGTGTCAAATTTTGACTTAGACTTAAAGGAGTCAATATATGGTTTTAAATATTCTTTGATGATATTATAATACTTTTTAAAGTCCCTTTATTTTATTCAAATACTCTATTCCATTCCCTTTTTCATCTCAAGATCACAAAGTTCTACTTATGCTTATAATCCTTTTCTTAGCCTTTTTACTCTATTTTGATAAACATATTACATCCCCTGTAGAACCAAATATAATTTGGGACACCATTTATTCTCTTTAAACCTAAAATGAAGTTTTACCACTCAATTAATTCAATTTCACCCTTTACTGGACTCATCTATTCCTTAACTAGCCTCTTTTAGGCCTAATTAGGTTTAAACACAACTCAGTCTTTTGATAACCATACCATCCATACCCATTTTAATAAAAAACCATTTGACTAACCTTAATAATTATTATTATTGAAAAAATACAAAATTTTGTGAATTTTTTACCATCACATCTCATTATATGGTCCAAACCCTAAACTAAGGTTTTTTAGGCATTATACAGGCCCAAGACCTTAGAAAATTGCATAACTTTTGTTGTAGGGGGTTTCCAAGTCATAATCCACCTTTTTTAGGGTATTTTTGATTCCATTAAAATTTAAAAAATTCCTATAGCCTTGGATTTAACCATTTCATGTTTAAAATAGTGAAAAATTAGTCAATTATGAGCCAAGATAGACTATGCACAATAGGGTTGATCCAAAATTGTTGGATATTCAAATTTCATCAATATTTAGGATTTAATAATGCTTAATTTATATATATGTACATTAAATACACCTTCCTCAACTCATAATTTCCCTTTTTCTAATATTAATCCTTTCTATACATGAAATGATATGTGATCAATCACAAGACTACCTAGATTGGTCTGAAAGTTAACCTTATTGCCTTAGGGTTTTAACAAAGGATTACTCCACTTTAATATATATTCAAATCAATTATCACAATATCCTTTTTATTTATCTTAGATAGGAGTTATAAAACCTTCACTATAAAAATAGGGTACATATAGGCCTTAGTACAATAAGTGTCTTGATTAAATCCTATTGATCAATATCCTTTTTCTTTATCTTAGATAGGAGTTATAAAACCTTCACTGTAAAAATAGGGTACCTATAGGCCTTAGTAAAATATGTGTCTTTATTAAAAAATTTGAGAGTATTATAACATTTTTAAGAATTACTAATATTCCAAAATGATGAGGAAACCTGACCAAACACAACTCCAAGCATTCTTAACACAAATAAATCACAAAAATTCACTTGTCTAGAATAGGACTATGTATCCATATATAGGATCTGTGGAATCCAATCTATAGATGTTATTGGCTCTCTCTTTTCTTATATACTTATAATAGACCTTTCTTCTCTCCAATAACATTAATAAACTAATGTAATTATCTTCACTCCTTACATGAATCATCCAACTCTATCTAAAATAGGGGACATAATCTGAATGCATAGGATTCCTTTGAAAATAGGGTTTAATTATTTATATACTGAATACCTTAACCATATAAAATTATATGAAAACCTTAATATCATCCAACATGTGTTTTCCATTTAAAACATAAATTTCACATACTACCTTTCTATTTAAATGAGTGCCAATTGGGTTCCACATCTTGAACAAAGTCACAGTGTATACAACATCTTAAATAGGGGTTTCATACTAGGTTTCTCATTTTTTATAAGGATTATTTACCATATTAGTATGATTTATCACCACCATTCATAGGCTTTTAACATTCCAACCACAATGGGAACATAAGTCACAATGCATTATTTTCATCAAACCTGTAGAAAACCACTCCATATCCTGTATTTGAGGCAGAGGCCTATATCCATATTAATTATCACCATTCATCAGTCTAACCTACAACAAAATATAAACTTAATAGTATTATGGCCTCAAGGACTTATAAATACATTATAATAATTGTGCTAATTTTAATGCTTGATTAAGACTATAAACACATAGAGTCCCTTTCTTTTTCTTATTCATTGAATATCAACATCATTATAATATTTGGGCTATTACAGACTCCTTCACTTTATTTGAGGAATTTCATACAATATTTATCAGTCTTATAGCTTCATCCATCCTCTTGGAGACCTCATTCTCCTCTTCTATGCTATCTATTTCTCATAATGATTTCTCTTCCGCCTTTTGAAACATAGACTTGGAAACTAGTTACATTAACTTCTTTTTCAAAACTACCCAACGTACAAGAATACTTCAATATATATTCATATCACTTGATTTTTAGCCATATATTTAAATTACATAAATAATATTTTATAATTATTTTAATGACCCCTAAAACCAACTTTAAATTTTAAACACTCCAACACATGCATTCTACCCTCTTAGGCCCACTTTTGATTTTTGAATTTTTAAATTGTTATTTTTGGAAGGAAAACTCCTATAGCCTATATAACTAATCCTAATGACTCAAAATGAACATGAATGACTCTAATGTAACTAATAATATCTTTAACACACTTTGAACCTTACTTTGATTAGGGTTTGGTCTCCAAATGGATAAAAACTCAAAAAAGGTATTTGCATGGCTTGATTCTCTTGCATCATACTCCCCATGAGGAAGAAAAACTTGAAAATACCTCTTTATTCCTTGATTTAAAATTGATATTTTGAGGGTCATTCATGATCATCTTGTTGCTAGTCCATTTTTATGGTTCCATTCTTCTTTCCAAACTCTTACATTTCTTATTCTTGACCTTGTCTATCTTCCTTTTCCATGTATATTCCATTTCCATAAAGTACTCCAACTATTTTAACTACTTAAATTTTGTTATTACTACCTTTTAAATTTCATTTTGATCTCCATCATTCTCATTTGAAACCAAATTGTGTGCATTTGTCTTCCTCATTCTTTTTTTATGACTTATTTCTTCATCAATCTCACTTTTAGCTTTCTTGTTTTGTGATTTATACTCCATGTTTATGCTATAGTCTCCTTCCTTGTGCTCTAATTGACTCTCATACATCTTTAAATTTTTAATTTGCTTATCTACACTCTCTTTTTCTACCACTTCTTTAAACTTTTTCACTTTGGATGATCTTTCCTCTCATCTTGCTCACTATGCAAGAACAACTTCTCATTCCACTCATCCTCACCATATTATACTATTATTTGACTCATTTTAGGACTTACATTTGAATTTTTATCAAATTAAAACTCAACATTAACATGAACCATTATGTAACTCACCTTGTGTGCTTCTTCACATTTCATTTTCTTGCTTGATAACTTGCCTATTGGCATAAATTATGTGCTTTTCTTTATTGATCCTCATCTATCTTTTCCTTGATATTTTCCTGATATAATTCATCTTCTTTCAACCCATTAGATTGAATAAACATGTCTTCAATCATATCCAACTCTTCTTACAACTTTTGTGCATCCACTGCTTAAAAATCTTCATCAAACCTTGTTATACATTGTTTTTTACTTGTTTGGGAGGTTTTTTCTTTATCTTCTCTTTAGACTCAATCATTTTTTAGAGTCATATCAGATCTTAATTATGCATACTTGTCTTTTCAATCACTATTTGAGATGCTTCTTCCTCAACTTTCCATGCTACACACCCACTCATAAATTCAATGGTTTCTATATACAAACAATCTTCATATTTTGAATCAAATTCAAACATCCCATCATATACAACACTTGGAAACATATCTTGTAAATAATTATCTTCCTTTATACATTCCTTTCCTTATTCACATGGATGTACCTTCACTTTCTAGGTTTGGTTTGCTTGTGACATCTTATTTGTGTCCTTTGTTGGCTTGTCCTCTTCTATTTTCATGTTTTCTTGGGATTCACTTATTATGTGATCCTCTTGTACTATTACCTTGATTTTTAAAACCCACTTGTTACCTTGTATCTTATTTATCTACCACTTGTCTTTTTTTTCATCACTCTCATGCCTCATGCCTTGTTTATTTATCTTGCCATCTTTGTATACTTTGCCATTGGTCCTTTGTCTCCACACTTGTGCTTGCTTTCCATTTATTATTTTTATTTCTTTTACCTATTTCTTAAGGTTCATATCCTTCTCCTCACCATGTTATTGTTTTATCCACTTAGACCATACATATTCATGCCCTTGTTCACCTTTTGAGGGCTTCACTTTGTCATGTTTTTTTTCAACCTACATATCATTCTTTTCCTCTTCACTTATGAAATAAAAATCAATATTCAAACATTAATTTTCCTCTATGGATAATTTTTACAAGTTTATATCTTATTCAATGTATTAATGGGTGAAATTAATGTCTTCTTTTCATGTTTCTTATTTTGTCTCAATTACTATGTATGGAAATGCATCATAGAACTCCTCTTTATCTTCATTTTCATCTTGTGGAATGCTCACAATCTTCAACACTTTATCTTCTTCATGAAGTTCTTTTTCTTTATCATCTTATTTCCACTTTATGTGTACTATTTTTATCCCATTATTCACCATATTTTAGGACTCATTCTTGGCCTTCATCAACTTATCCTCATACCTTAAAGCACAAAATCAAAATCAATGTTAGCATATAAAATGAGAGACCACATAGTCTCTTTGAATGCCTTTGGCATAGGCATTTTCCATCTCTTCTTATTTTCACCTCCATGTGATATTATTGGAAATCATTTATTCTTATTATTCTCTTTAATGAGAACTCTTTTCTCAACCTCCCTATCTTTTTTCTCATTTGGTAACATATTATCTCTCATGCCACTTTGTGTTGCCTTCTCTATCTTCTTCTCTTTCTTCAAGACACCTTTATTGTGCCTTCTCACAAGTGACTCCATTAGCCACTTCACCTTTTTATTAATAATCCATCCACTCTATTGTATTTATTATTATCAACTAAGCTTCACCATGAGCCTTACCTTCTCAAATATTTACCCTAATTCTCTTCTTATGTCTTCTACTTCCTTTTCTACATCCATCTTCCCCATTCTTCTTTCTTTTCTTAGCCTATTTAGAAATTATTATTAATAGGTCCTTAAATATTGCATCTTATACCTCCTATGGGTATTTAAAATTCTTTATTAGTTTTTATATGATCTCATCTTAACTCTCTTGACTCTCTCTTGGAGTCTTTTATCTTCCTCTATCTTGGAGATTCAATGCTCTCTTTTCCTCTCTCTCTTCTAGTCTTCTCTTGACTAGATCTTATCCTTATCAAAGGAATTTTGGGATTTATATATTAAATATATAAATACTATATATTATATTCCTAATTTATAAACTCAATAGATCAGACCTACAACCTATTCTCCATTAACATCCTGCAAGTTACTCCTCATGCACATCTCATAGCATGTTATCTTTATCTCAAATCAACAAAATGGAAAGAATTAAAAACAAAAGTTTTCCCAAGCATGAATTAATAGATATGATACCAATTTATGTATAAGATATTTAGGAATAAGTCATCCACATATCATCTTTACCTCTTCTGGTCCTTGAAGAATATCTCACTCACTTGCATCTTGCATTTGATTACCCTTCTCTTCATTCTGGTTTCAATCTCTTCATATTATAATCATTATACTCAGTATTTATTGTTATAAAATAAATATAGAGGAACATATATATGATATAATATCTCTATAATATATTTTACCATAAATCTCCACCTCCTATATTTCTTGTAATCTCTTCACTAGCTTTCACTAGGTAGCTTTTCCTTGGTCTTGAGTGTCAAATTTTGAGTTAGGAATAAAGGAATAAATATATGGTTTTAAATAGTCTCAAATGATATTATAATACTTGTATTAGTCCCTTTATTTTCTTCAAACACTCTATTCCATTTCCTTTTGCATCTCAAGATCACAAAGCTCTACTTATGCTTGTATCCCTTTTCTTAGCCTTTTTCCTCCATTTTGCCAAACATATCACTTTAAATATAGAAATAACAACACTTTAGGACACAATTTATTGTATTATAACCTAAAATTAAGTTTAACCACTCAATTAATTCAATTTCACCCTCTATTAGACTCCTTTAATCCTTAAGTAGCATCTTTTAGGCCTAATTAGGTCTAAACAAAACTCAATCCTTTGATAACCATACCATATGTACCCATTTCAATAAAAAAAAATGTGATTCACCTTAATAATTATTATAAGGGTAAAAATAAAAAAAATGGTTAATTTTTTATGATTACATCTCATTATATGGTCCAAACCCTAAACTAGGGTTTCTTAGGCATTATACAGGCCTAAGACCTTAGAAAATTGCATAACTTTTATTATAGGGGGTTTTTAATTCCCAATAAAAAATTTTAGGGTTTTTTTTATTCCATTTAAATTTAATAAATGCATATATACCTATATTTAACCATTACATGTTTAAAATAATGAAAACTCGCTTAACTATGAGCTAGGATAGACTGTGCATAGCAAGGTTGATCCAAAAATTTTGGGTATTCAACTTCCATCAGTATTTAGGATTTCATAATGATTAATTTATATCTATTTACTTTTTATAAACCTTTATCAACTCTTCATTTCCATTTTTCCAATCTTAATCCTTTCTATAAATGAAATGATATGCGATCAATCACAAGATTGCTTAGACTAGTTTGCAAGTTAACCTTATTTCCTTAGGGTTTCAACAAAGGATTCCTAAACTTTACTATATATTCAACTAAATTTACACAATATCCATTAAATCCTATGTATAAATATACTTTTTCTTTATCTTAGATAGGATTTGTAAAATCTTCAGTGTACAAACATGGTACCTATAGGCCTTAGTAAAATAAGTGTCTTTATTCCAAAATTTGAGAGTTTCAAAACGTTTTTAAGGACTAATAAGATTCAAAAATGATGAGGAAACTATAAAAAACATAACTCCAAGCATTATTAACACAAAAAAATCACAAAACTTCACTTGTCTACCATAGGACTATGTATTCATAAATAGGGATTGTGGTATCCAATCCATAGATGTTCTTGGCCCTCTCTTTTATTGTATAATAAAAATAGACCTTTATTATCTCTAATAAAATTATTAAACTAATGTCATTATCTTCACTCCTTATGTGAATGATCCAAATCTATCTAAAATAGGGGACATAATCTGAATGCATGGGATTTCTTTGACAATAGGGTTTATTTCTTTATAGACTGAATACCTTAACCATATCAACTTCCATGCAACCTTAATATCATCTAACATGTGTTTTACATTAAAAAAATCAATTTCACATACTACCTTTCTATTTAAAGGAGTACCAATTAGGATTCACATCTTGAACAAGGTCATAATATATACAACATCTTAAATAGGGGTTTCATACCAGGTTTTTCCTTTTGTATAAGGATTATTTACCATATAAATATCAATATGAATTCTCACCACCATTCATATTCTTGTAAAATTACAAAAAAAAATGGGAACATAAGTCATAGTGCATTATTTTCATCAAACCTACAGAAAACCACTCCATATCCTCCATTTGAGGCAGAGGTCTATATCCATATTGATTGTCACCATTCATAAGTCTAACCTACAACCACATATAAACTTAATAATATTATGGCCTCAAGGAATTATAAATACATTACAATAATTTTTTTAATTCCAATGCTTGATCAAGACTATAAACACACAGAGTCCCTTTCTTTTTCTTATTCATTGAAATATCAACATCATTACAAAATTTGGGCTATTACAAACTCCTTCACTTTCTTTGAGGAATTTCATACAATATTTATCATTCTCAGATCTTCCTCCCTCTTCTTGGAGACATCCTTCTCCTCTTCTACACTATATATTTCTCACAATTAATTCTCTTCCCTCTTTTACAATGTATACTTGAAAATTAGTTACATTAACTTCTTTTTCAAAACTACCTAGTGTATAAGAATACTTCCATATCTATTCATATGAATTGATTTTGAGCCACATATTTAAATTAAATTAAAACTAATTTATAATGATTGGAATTACCCCTAAAACCAAATTTAACCTTTGAAGACTCCAACACATGTATCTACCCTCTTAGGCTCACTTTCCATTTTTTAATTTTTAATTTTTTGTTTATGGAGGGAAAACTCGTATAGCATATAGAACTCATCCTAATGACTCCAAATGGACATTAATGAATCTATTGTACCTAATAAGGCCTCTAACACACTTTTACCCTTACTTTTTATCAGTTTTTGGTCTCCAAATGAAAAAAAATCAAAAATGGTATTTGCATGCTTGATGTTCCTGCATCAGATCTATATAGTTATAGCCTTATACTTGAGGTGTTTATATAAATGAATCATTGGATAAATTAATTACATAACAAACATATGAAACATTTGGTATATCTAAATAAATGGATTTGAATTTGAAAAATATCTATTTGGAAAACATGTGATAAATCATATTGAAGGAATATATTATCAATAACCAACATCATCCAATAATTAATAGAACTATCCAAGATGGAGGAAACAATGATCTCAAATATTTTTGTAGTCTACTTCTGATGAACCTAATTTATTATTTTTGGGAAATTATATTTTTAATTTCTAAATAATAAATGGGTTTGAGATTAATAAATCAGTAAATAATATGCAATAATTAAGCCACTAATTTGTGTAAACAAATTATATTTTTGCCTTTTCTAAAATAGTAATAAGTGAGAGAAAATACAACTTAGCTTATAATGGGATATTACGATTGAGATAGAGTCTAATACTGGAGGAACAAGACTAAGACACTATCAAAAATAGAAATTTGGAATTAATTTCTTGATTGGATAGGACCACCAAAAATAAGACACCCTATTGTCTAGTGTTATAGTCTTGATCTTGTCACTATTGTCCAAACTACTCATGAAGATCTAATTTTTCTAGGTTTTATTTACATTATATGTGTGAGCTTGTGTACCAAATTTTAGATCCTCACTATCAATGAAACTCCATAAAAATATGATTACTCATGTGTTTGTATCCTATATGTAACTAAATAGAACTTTGGAAAATAGGGAAAATGGGTTAGTGTGTAAAGGATATGCTGGACGCACTGCATACCTTGTGTGTGGGCACAATACCTACATACCAATACTCTAAGGAGGGATCAAGATATATGTAGTTCTCCCATTGAAGTTATTGGTGCAATAGTGTGATGAAAATGCAAGTAAATGAAAAACTAGGTATACTTTGAATGACTAGGGATTGGTTTAAAGGTTTCTATAAGCTTGAAATTATTGTTGGGACCAACATAACCCATTTTTTTATGTTAGAAAATAGGGAACCTTGTAAATGTTTCAAAACATCTGTATCTTGGTCTAGATTTCATGAGGTTATTATTTTTAGAATTTGAAGATCATCCACCTAAAAATGGATAGGTCCTTACACGTTTAATTATGATTTATGAGCTAACCCTACTAATTATTAGCCTTGGATGGATAAGTGTAGGTTTCATGGAGGAAGGTAGGGTTCTTGAGAAAAAACCTTAAGGGTTCAAATTCAAATTTTCATGGGGGAAAATATAGTGGGAATCGGTCCTTTTAAACCATTCAAGCTATTAGACATCATTCAGATGGAATATTCTAGATAAAATACATTTGTAGACTTTAGTAGACATTAAGAAACTATGAAAATATGGTTTGACAAAAGGTCTAAGGTGAAGGTATTTATATAGGAAGACCTAGTCCTCATTTGGGACAAAAGCATTAGAACCTAAGGGTAAGCATGGTAAGTTTACACCATTGTGGATTGGCCCATACCAAATTGTAGAGACCTTGGGCAACAACACTTTCAAGTTGAAAGACATTTAAGGAGTAGAATTCACATTTCCCACCAATGGGAAATACATAAAACATTACTTTACTACTGCTCCACTAGGGGATTTTCCTTCTTAGCTTGCATATATTTATTTGCATATGTTTGTTTTTTGTTGTCTATTTTTTTTGTGTTTTATCCTTTCTACTTGGTTGTGATCCTTTGTTTTAATAAAGACTTGTAGACTGCCCTTGTTCAAAATTTCTCAAAGTTCAAGTATTTCAAGTGAGGGCATGAATCCTACACAAGAGGACCTAAGGATGTAATATAGCATTGTGTTACAATATAGAGACTTTCAAAAGACTCACATGGAAATTAGTCCCCCCCACGCAAGAACCCAATACATTACCTAAGACCAAATATCTATTGTAATAAAAATCATGTATGTGGAAGGAGAGTTAAATAGTTAAGGCATATGCATTCTTGCACTTAAAACACATCCTTGTTTAAGATTTAGGTTTCAACTAAAGATGATTATCCTAAGGCCAAAAAATTTGACCAAATCCTTAAACCTAGTTATCCTAGCTCCCAACCTTTGTTGAAAATAAAAAAGACACAAAAGGGAATTAATGTTAAATCAAAAGATACAAAGTCAAGTGTGATTTAGGTGCCCTCCATCAGGGCTATGGATGCCTGGCTAGTAGTGGAGAAAGGCCATGAGTGAAGCCAAAGGTATTTCTATTAGGGCTATGGATGCTTGGCTGATATCATAGTAATTCCCAAGCCTCCCCCAAACTAAGAGCAACTATTCCTAAAATAATATCTAAATATGGCTCAAAGTCAAATGCAATGGTCAAAAAGATATGAACTTGGATGTTGTTCCCTTAAGTCTCATGAAAAATAATAAGTAGAATTAAAGCACACACATAGTATGTTTAGGCTATAACATGAGGATTTAAATTATGCACATTTGAATCTTATTTCAACATTAAATTGACATAAATAATGATATGTGGATCAAAGGAGATAAAGGACTTATGTGTTGGTTTAAACCAGAGTTATTAGGTTTTAACATATTTATATGTTTCCCCTGTAAGTTACCATTGTTGTTGGGACCAATATACCCCATTTTTTCGCTTTTGTAAAATAGGGACCCTTGTAAATGTTTTAAAATATTTGTATCATGTTATATATTTCATGAGGTAATTGTTTTTAGAAATAGAAGATCATTTACCTCAAAAGGGATAGGTCCTTGCATGTTTAATTATTCTTTATGAACTAACCCTACTTATGATTACCCTTGGATTTATAATTATAGGTTTCATGGAGGAAGGTAGGGTTCTTTAGAAAAAAACCCTAACGGTTCAAATTCAAATTTTCATGAGAGAAAATTTAGTGAGAATTGGTCCTTCTAAACCATTCAGTCTATTAGACATCATTCATATAGAAGATACCAGAGAAAAGGCATTTGTAGACTTTAGTAGTCATCAAGTAATTATGAAAATATGGTTTTACAAAAGGTCTAAGGTGAAGGTATTCAGATAGGGAGACCTAATCCTTATTTAGCATAATGCATTAGAACCTAAGGGTAAGCTTGGTAAGTTTTCACCATTATGGATTGGCCCATACCAAATTGCAGAGACCTTGGGAAACAACACTTTCAAGTTGAAAGACCTTCAAGGAGCATAATTCACATTTCCCACTAATGGGAAATACCTCAAGCATTAATTTTCTACTACTCCACTAGGGGTCTTCATAGAATAACCTAAATAAGATTAGTTAGAGTAAGGGTAGGTAGGCTAGTTAGTTTCCTTTCTTGCTTTGTTTTTCTACTTGGCTTGTATATATTTATTTGCTTATGTTTTTTTGTTTCTAGTTGTCTATTTGGTTTTTTTTGTCCTTTATTCTTGGTTGTGCTCCTTTGTTTTAATAAAGTATCATAGATTGTCCTTGCTTAGAATTGCTCAAAATTCAAGTATTTCAAGTGAGGGAATGAATCCTACACAAGAGGACCTAAGGTTGTAATATAGAATTGTGTTATAATATAGAGACTTTCAAAAGACTCACATGGAATTTAGTTACCCCTAGGAACCCAATACATCACCTAAGACCAAAGCTCTATTGTAAGAAGAATCATGTATGAGGAAGGAGAGTTAATAATTTAATACATATGCATGCTTGCACTTAAAACACATCCTTATTTGAGATTAAGGTTTAAACTAAAGAATATTATCTTAAGGACAAAACATTTGACCAAATCCTTAAACCTGGATATCCTAGATCCCAACCTTTGTTGAAAACCAAAAAGACACAAAAGGGGCTTAATGCTAAATCAAAAGATGAAAAGTCAAAGGTGATTCAGGTAACCTCTATCAAGGCTATAGATGCCTAGATGGGAGTAAATTTAGGCCATGAGTGAATCCAAAGGTATCTCTATCGAGGCTATAGATGCTTGGCTAATAATAGAGCAATGCCCAAGCCTCCACTAAACTAAGACAAACTATTCCTAAAAGTATATCTAAATATGGCTCAAAATCAAATGTAATGGTAAAAAATATATGAACCTAGATGTTGTTCCCTAAAGTCTCATGACAAATAATAAGTGGAATTAGAGCACACACATAGTATGTTTAGGCTCTAACATGAGAATTTGAACTCTACACATTTGAAGCGTGTTTCAACATTGAATTAACCTAAGTAATGATATGTGGATCAAAGAAGATAAAGGACTTATGTGTTGGTTTAAACTAGAATTTATAGGTTCTAACATATTGATATGTTTCCCATGTAATTTACCATTGTTATTGGGACCAACATACCTAGTCTTTTTCTATTTTGTAAAATAGGGACCCTTGTAAATGTTTCAAAACATCTATATCTTGATCTAGCTTTCATGAGGTTATTCTTTCTAGAATTTGAAGATCATCAACCTAAAAAGGGATAAGTCCTTACATGTTTAATTATGCTTTATGAGCTAACCCTAGTAATGATTACCCTTGGATGGATAAGTTTAGGTTTCATGGAGGAAGGTAGGGTTCCTGAGAAAAAACCCTAAGGGTTTAAAATAAAATTTTAATGAGATAAAATTGAATCAGTCCTTTTAAAAAGACCCTAATTTTAATTTTAAATAAAGGATCGGTTATGTTTTTAAAAATGCCCAAACCTTGACATAAAATCATACTTAAGTCCCCTTTTATGTTCCTTCCCCCATTTAAATCCCTCATAACCTCATTAAATTTTATGTCCACAAGCCCCTTTCATCCTAGACTAACCTTATCAATGTTTAACCTAAGATTTAATCTTGAAATGTCTTGGTGTTTGATCAACATAGATGATGCCTCAAGGATCCTAAACTTTAGTCTAAATCATTACATGTATCATGCTCTAATTTGATGTTTTAACTTGGATGTAGATCTAACGGTCCTCGTTTCCATAGAGCCTTGATCCAATAATGCAAGATCATCCTATGATGAACTGCATACTATACCCCACTCACTATAAACATTTTTATGGAATTTAATTTGATGACCTCACTCACATCATTTGATGTTCATGAGGAAGTCTTTAAAATTAGTGAGGCCTTTAAAATAAACCACATCCAAAATTTTATCCTTATTCCAAAATGGGACCTTATAAACATTTAAACATTAGGCTTATCACATTAAAACTTAGATAATAGTGTTTTTTAATGCTAAAATATCAACTTAAGCCTATGTGCATCATGTAATAACTTAATGTTCATGCATCTTATAGGATCTGGCTATCCATGTTCACCTGGTAACCTTGATCCAATGATGTGAGATCAAAGATTCCCTAAAATTGGACCAATCAGAGAGGACCTCTCAGATCATGATTAATAGTTCATGTTCATCACTTAACTTGATCTAATAGACTGCATCAACCCTAAAGTCCTAAGAACAATGAGAATGTGATAAATGGCATGCTATCATTTAGCCAAAGGAACTTTTAAAGCTTAAATTTGATAGTCACACTCCCATCATTTAAAATTCATGAGGATTTCTTTAAAATTAGCAAGATCATCAAATTTAACCACAACCAACCTCTCAACCAATCAACTTTGACCTCAGAGATCATGATCGATGGTTATTGCTCCATCATTGATCTTAATCTAATGACATGAAGTGAAGGTACACTTTTCAACAAAGTATCATAGAGCCCAATAGCTCAACACATGGATGAACTACATCTAGTCATTAACTAAGGAAGTTAGAATGTGCCACTTGGCATAACCAAGTCATCCAAGATTTGAGTGACCAATCAGAAAGGACCTCTGAGATCTTAATAAAAGGCTCACATTCATCTTATAATCCTAATCTAATGAAGTGAAATAAAACGATTTATTTAAAATCCAATGATTAATTTTCAAAGGGATTCCCATGGGAGTGCCAAGGGAACAAGATTAAGGAGGTCCACGTAAAAACAATGTAAGCACTAAAGGACAATCCTAAGATTTGGTGTACTCAAAAGGACATGATTTACATAAGTGGTGTCATCCATAAGATCTAATACATGAACACATTTATGAAAGCTATCACCTTCATCATTAAAGCCTCAAAAATTCTACCAAACCAGATTAAATCCCTAAACCTTGACTTAAAGCCTCAAAACTTGATTGTTAAGGACATAACTACATTAAGCAAGCTCAAAGTGTCATCCTAAGCATCAAGACCAGTCATATTACAAGGAAATTGAGATCATGGAAGAAATAAGGAAATAATGGAAAGAAGAGATAGATATGTATCTATCTACAAACCATGAAGGGAGGCACTTTGGAGATACTAAATTGGATATAGCAGCATTGGCCAATGGCATGTAGAATTGGTCTAAGATTTTGTTCACAATTGAGGAGCTGTAACCTCTATCATCAAGTGAACAAAGGGTGGAAATCACTAATAGAAATTTCAAGGACCTAGTTATAATCTAAATGATAGTTATTCATCAAGTTACTGCTAAACCTGAGGTATTATATTGCATTAACATCCTTGTACCCCTATTTATTGATTGTAGAATAGATAATGACTAGATCATCAAAGGATGGTAAAATAAAATTGACTATATTAATCCAATAGCTTTTTAAGGCTACTAAAATCTCCCTAGATCTCACATAGACCTCCCCTCCATCAAAGAATAGACTACCTAGCATAATCTAGATGCTATCATGAGACCATGGTTAATCTAAAGAACTCATGTAGCTAAGAACCATGATGGTAAAATCCTTGTCATTAAATTTAAATAAGGGATTAGGATTATTATGACCCTATTATGCAGAGCTTCAGGGGTATCCACCACAACCTATGTTGATCCTAGATGGTTTTCTTACATATATTTCATGGTAGAAGAGAAGCTAACTCCACCTATTGGAGAGATGATTAACATCCACTTGGGGAGACAATTTTATGGAATTAAAAAAATGACAATCCAAAAATTCATACTGATGTCCTATCTATTGGAATAATTAATGACATCCACTCATATTCTTAGTGTCAAGAATTGGTCCTCCCATAGAAAAATTACCATTTCCCATCACTATGCAAAGTTTCACATCTTAAAGTATAGAGTTCATATGTATTTCATTTATGAATATATATACCCTACTTTGGTCAAGAATATCATAGGTAAATCCATGCCCAAAATGCACCCTCTTATCAAGAAGTATGTTGAACTCATGGGAGATATTTGGTACTATCTAGATTACACCATTATTAGAATAGAAGGGATCATGACCCAACTATTCAAGTTGCCTCTCTATGTTCCCCTAAAGTTGGATGAGCAAGAAATTTGTCACCAAATCTTCTAAGGAATTGATAATCTTTGTAGGGAGAAGAGGAAGGGAATTTTACATCCTTTCCCATTCTTTATTGATAAAACTTTGATCTAAGACTAGAAACAATTGGACATCACACCCAAACATAGGGATGCCTTCTACTTTTAGAAGGATGACCTAAAGGAATGAGACCCAAATAATAAGTTTGTACCTCATTTGTAGTCAAAATAACTAACCAAAATAACCTATGATCATAGGGTTGGTCTATATGACCATTTTTACACCATAGTTGTAGACTTTGAGGAAGTACTTGTTAGGTGTAGACAACATGGTTTCAAGCTTGAACATAGATTGTAAAGAGAGGAGAAACCAGTTGGGGAGAGATGGAAAATGAACCCATTGAAATATCATCTATTTTATTTCACTTCTAATGCACTTTCAAATTAGCCACAATGGCAAGAACTCTAAATTTAAGGACTTGGTGAGAATAAATTGGAAGAAATACCAAGAGAAGGCCCTTTATCATCAACCTAGCCTCTAAAAACATCTTATCTAGTGGAACACTTTGATATGGTTATCCTAAAATCATATGAGATGGTTGATGAATTATTCAAGGAACTTGTAGAGACTTATGTGTGTGATCAAGAATATGAGGAAGCCACAACTGAGATGGCACAACTTGAAGGACCTCAAATAGGTAAAGAAGAAAAGGTAAAAGAAGTGGCATTATAAATGGTCCCTGTCACCTAAAATAAGAGGGAAGATGAGTTGTCCCTTGTTATTAGGTCCTTCAAAAGACCAAAGGTGACATGGACCCATCCCACCACTGAATTAAATTTGTTTAGTGATGAGTTCCCCATACATAGACCTATCATTCTTTATTGGTTCATATATGGGAAACTTCAAAAGGTTCCTTTTCAATTACACTCACTAACAATTACCAGATCTATATGTGGAGATCCCCTTAACAATGTCAAACCTTAGATCAAGGATCTCATGAAAGAGAAAGAAGAAAGAAGAATTATTCAAGTAGCCAAATAAAGTGGCAAGAAAATAAAAGACCTAGAAACATCAAGTGAAACTAGGATTAAAACCCTAGAGACATCCAAACCCTCTAAACCAATGACCAATATTTTTTATAATCTAGATATAGTAGGGTTTGAAAGGGTGAAAACCAAGAAAACTACCATTGGCACCAAGGAGTTCACCTTTTAAAAGGTAGAACCTTTTGTAGGCCTACCTCCTATACAAGGGTAGGTAGCAAGGGATCATCCCATCCATCAAGATGATGTGGCAAGTTTGGTAATGGCCCAATCAACAATGACCTTAGCTAGAATCTAGGGGATGTAGTAGAAGATCACTACTCTAGAAAAGGAGAAGAAAGACCTAGAATCACAAGTTACATTTTCAGTCCTTGAGGATATAATGAAACTATTAGATAATTATTTCTTTGACACATTTGAAGGGTTGGAGTCCTTGGAGCTCAGATCAAATACCTTGGCCCATAAAATTGGAAAAGTACATGCATTAATCACTTAGTGGTAGAACCCTAAAGATCATGAAACTAAATTGGTTAATGTCCATCACACCAAGTAGGTTTAGGGCATCAAGATCATCAAGTTGAAGCATTTGCATGCCCTCTTAGGAGTCATTGAAGATAACATACTAGACCTAGGCAACTAGTGTAATAGTGTCAACAACTTCATGAAGGAGGATAAAGGCTTGATAATAAGAATGGATAAGCTCTTAAAGGCACTATTAGTAAACCCTTCTAAAACCAATGTCATAGGCCTTATGGATGATGAAGAGTTCAAGAAAAGGGTCAATACCTTTGTCTAAAACATCAAGGACAACCAAATCCAGCCTATCAAGGATAATAAAAATGTCCTTGATATCATAATTACATCAAGGAAGTAGATTATAAAGGCCCAATGTAGTCAAGAATTTAAATCCAAGAGTGATATAGAATTTAACACATTGGTAGGTTAAGAAGAGGATTGTTTGATGAAGCCTGTAGTGGATTTTGAGCTAATTAGAGAATAATATACTAAGGTTAAGAACATCCTGAAGTAATAATCTAAGGGACCCACCAATGTAACATAAAGAATATTCTTTTTTAATACATGTGCCAGTCTATTAGCATATATTAGTCCTTTTGTCAAAATTGGCATAGGAAGCCTTTTGCATTGTAATATTTGTATTAAGGACAATTATCCTTATCATACCATGGATACTTTGAAAATATAATTGGTATACCACCTATATTTCATATAAATAGGAAAAGGTTACCATTTTGTAAAGGGAGAGACTTTGAGCAATTTGTATACAAAAAGAAAATTTAATACAACTAAGGAATTCTAAAAATATTTTTTTAATAATTTGTTTAAAGCCAATGATGTCTCTCAATTGCATATTTATTGTCTTAAATTTCAATGGATCTCTAAAATTTGAGCTAAATTTTATATCACAAGGCTATTAATTTTTGCTAATGTTAGATTAACTAAAAATATCTTAAGTATACTTCATTTTGTTTGCTCTGCATTTGGATTTGCCTATGTTATTCAGGTTACAATAACAATTTTTTAAAGTAAACTTGGTTCTTACTTGTGGTTTATATATCTCCTTTGAAGGTTGCCTAGTTTGTGATGCAATTTGATTTTATACTATTTTACATTGTAAATTTGTTCATGTATGCTCAAAGTAATTAGAACATTGTCATAATATTTGAAAGGAGAATTTGTAATCACATTCTCTTTTCTACCTTACCCTTCCTTTTTGTATTTTTTTAAAAATCAAAGCTCACCTAGTTTAAGGATCACTATTAATATCCATTTAGATTAAATTTTTGACCTATATTATCACAAATATATAGTCCTTGGTGGCTCCCAACCACCAAATTAAATAAATATTATGGATAGTTCCCATACTCTACTTTTATTCCACCACAAACATCACAAAATTATCACAAACTACAACTCATGCCTTGGATTCCTTAAATCCTAAAATGAGAAGTGTTCATCAACACTGAAGAGTACATATGAGGTAATTATAAGAATCAATATAAATATTATTAGATGGCTGTATGTAGAGAATAGGGAAGAGTATTTGAGTAGTCTTGTTTGTATTCTTGCTTCTCTCTTGTAAATGAGTACCAACCCTTCTAAATGGACTTTAAACGGCCTTTTATAGGGGATTAAATGATCATGGGTTAAATTAATTTACATTATAATAACATGAATTAGGATAAGTATCTGGGAGAAAATGATAGTTATAAGCTAAAATACACTTGGACAATAGCACCAAAAATAGGACACCCTGAGTCTCAACATTGTATTCCAAGTTTGGGCACCATTGTCCAGGGATAAAGATACCTAGGGGGATGGATTTGTCATTGAAAGAGTATCTTGGGTCAAAAAGGGTTTAGTTGGAAGGCTATAAATGATTTGGAAAGTATGAAAACATGCCTAAGAGAGTCAATAGAGCAAGAAAAATGGACTTATGGATTAGGTGTCATTATCCATACTCAAGCTACCAAATTTTACATTTTATATGACTATATAACCATTTAGGTGTGGATTAATTAGATCATATATGTGAATGACATTAATTTGGAAAGTCCAAGACCATATATACATAAATGGATAGGAGATAGAGTGTGAAAGATTCATACATGTACACAAAATTGATGTATGTGAATTATAGGTTTACCATAAAAT
Organism: Torreya grandis; assembly: GCA_037957365.1. Taxonomy (NCBI): domain Eukaryota; kingdom Viridiplantae; phylum Streptophyta; class Pinopsida; order Cupressales; family Taxaceae; genus Torreya; species Torreya grandis. The sequence goes on along the minus strand of JARHVA010000493.1, from coordinate 1,516,866 downwards.
TTTAATGTATTTAATACAAAACATATGTATCAAAAAATGATTCTTTTATATGTCTAGTACATAAAAAGCTAGATTAAAGGGATAAAGTTAATTTGATTTTGGTATTCAAGTCTGATTTGAATATACAAATATAATTATTTTTGTAAAACCTATAATAAAACATGTAGAATTCAATTTCCACTAATTATAAATAAATAATAACCAATGTATACTATTTAAATATTTTAAATTGAAAAATTAATTAATGAATACACCTCTAAGTATGTGAACCAAGATATCACTTGAACTTATATAAATAACTCCATCAGGTGATAATTTCCCATGGAAATGTAAAATGTATTCATATCTATTTTGGTCAAAAATATACCAATTTTTTGTGGTAAGTAGATCCCCACACCATCCCCATATGTAAAAATCGAAATCTTTGACTAAACCTCTATTTGTGTATTTTGGATTCAAGGTGATTACATACCACAATTCTCATCTTATAAATATAAATGTGTAGGCATGAACAACATACATGCCCTAAATTTTCATCCAAACATGCCATAATATGAAATATAACTTCATATATTTGTATTCACTCCATCAAATCTAATAAATTTGATAACCTACTCAACTTGTCCCATGTTATCTAATAAATATTGTAGATTTGATCTATGTAATGTGTCTAATCATGTCATTTAATGTGTTAAAAATATAAAATTCATAGTATTTCTAAATGCCTCACTTATTCCATTCATACATATATAAATACATCCATTTATCCAAATTTGAGTAATATTTTTTTCAAATCAAAATCATGATCTTCCATAATTTATGGAATATGAATAATTTAATTTGACCAAAAATATAAATTTTATTTCTTTCAAGGCATTAATATATCTAATAATAAAAATAATGTGGCCCCATTTTAAAGTGAGGGATTAAATCATATGAATCACTTATCTCAAAATAAAAAAATTATACACATCATACTATATACAAAATATGTAAACATGCAAATCATGGGTGTTGACTTAATTAGGTATTATCATCATATAAGGATTCGATCATTCAAACAAATATGAAACATGTAACCCAATATATGAAATTTTCATGTCAAGTATATATAGTAATTATGAATTTAATAATAATAATCATTGTAATTATAATTTTAAATATATACACTTAGTAATATGACACACAAAAGATGCATGGCATGATTTAGGGAATCACACATAAGTACAATAATGTGTGATATAATCATGACAACATAAGTACTATAATCATGTATATATGTACATATATATTCACACAAGACAAAAAATTACTTTAAACCTACATATAAAACATGACATGATACATAATACAACATCCTTTAAATAACTAATGCATGGAATGATAATACACAATCACTGCACTCATAGAAACATATAAGTTTTATATCAAATCCCTAGATATTAATGGTCACATAATTTAAAATCATAAATATTTACTCATGCAGGCATGAAATGTAATAAAAAATAAATTATAACATCATTTAATATTCATCAACATCAAACATTCATATAAAAATGAAACCTAGTGCATAACATAAATCCATGTTATCATCACACAAAAAATTACACTATGCCTAACATATTATTTTAAATAGTATACTTAGCTGAAATTTAAGCTTAATTAGACTAATTATCTCAATATGATCAATGGAATGTTAATATTAAGTAAAAAAATGTAAATTCTACCAAGCTATCACCAAGATCAAGCATGTAAATTTTAACACAATGATGACCCTACTGTGGGCATGCCCCAAAAGAAGGAACGTAGCCTTTGGGTGTAGAAATTCCACACATATACAAGTAAATTTAATATATAACATGTATATTTTCATGAAACTTATGCATACATGAAACATGTGTGTATAAAAATTAGATATTAAATCTACCACATGCATAATAAATAACATATATTAGTTATTTAACTATCCAACCATGTCATGCATAGGAAATTTTTTTCTAATTTTTTTTTTTATATTCTATATCAAATATAAAATTTAAATTGTGTGTGTGTGTGTGTGTGTGTGTGTTTCTTTTTGTGTGTGTGTCTAATTATGTATGAATTTTTACATGTATTTTTTAATTTATGTTATGTATATGTTATCTAATGATCCCATCAAGGGATAGTAGTAAAATATGTATATGTATTAAAATTTGTCACATGATGTAACATTTACATCATCATCATATCCCATATTATTTTTTTTACACTATTTAGAAACCATAATAAACTATAAACTATGTTCTACATATGGCATGCCCATTTGTTTCTTAAAGATAGGCACAACATATAATTCTAGTGGATAAAACACCAACAAACATGGATAGATAAAAAAATCCATTCAATCACACATAATAAAATCAAAAACCTACAACTACCATCAAGACTCACATAGGTGTAATACACTAATTTAGAATCCCACAAGCCCTGGTTTGTTCATTCAACATTTAGAATTTATCCCTAATAGCACACTAAATAATAACTATACAACTATCATTAAGATGGACATAAAAATTGAACTCGATCACTGCTTACACATTTAGGCTCCATGTGTTCACTTTGGTAGGTTATATATCCACCTCTACTCCTCTTCAAGTTCTCAAGGCCACTCTTTCCACGTATCACTTCCAAACCAACCTTATAAAAACTCTACATGGAAAAAAATCACTAACCTACTACCCTACCACTCTATAGGGATAGAATGAGTTCATTAGGGTTGCAGAGTAGCATAATTGTGCTCTGTGACAATATTTTACTATCCCACTAACTCATAAGATTGTCAATTACTATAAATGCCTCTAGAATAGTAGAGTATAAATATTTTTCCATGTGGCATAATCCAACTCATCCATTTTCCCATGGGATTCACACCTAGTACAAACATCTCAAAAATAGTGGAATAATAGATTTTTTTAATGTGATAGTATCTCATTAACCCACCTGTCCATGAGCTTCATGACCAATATGAACATCTCCATAATAGAAGAGCAATAGGATTTAGTCATGTGGTAGTATCTTAATCACCCACTTTCCCATGGGATTTATTCCTATTATAGACATATCTAGGATAACATGTCTCTAGGATGATGCCACATGAAAACATCCCATGATTTCACTTGTCTAGAGGCTATACACTCAAAACAGTCATTTCCAAGACCATAGACTTATAATATTGTATCATGTCTCAATATCCCACTAGCCTAAAGTTAACCATACAACTGACTATGATGACATAACTCACATGTTCATGGGACAATGACACATTGATTCCTCCAAACCACTCACCAAAGCATCACAAAATAGACTAAGGAAAAATGCCAAAGAAAATCCAAGGTGATAAATGGCCAAGATAAAATTATCTAACATTTTTGAGATGATGTTATGTGGCATCATTTGGCCAATCATCTAAAAATCACACAAATTAACTAAGGTCAAAACCATGAAAAGACCCATTATTGTAAAAAAGGGGTCTCAATTCATTAGGTCAAGCACTCATTTGATTGTCTAAGTCAATTTTAGACTCATTATAACTAGGCAAAAACATGGTATATTCTCGTATCACTCAAAATTTATCACTTGATTGTGCTAGCAATAATTCATATAAGGTGTAAGCCTTATACACTCACCTGAAGTACAATTAAGAGTGAATCAAGGCCTGCATTGGGCTAGTTGTGCCATGGAATAATGTATCAAATATAGGACTTGATTATTTAAGATAATGATTTGGGTAGATTTATAGGTGCAAGACTATTTTGGGGACTATTTATAGAGACATTTTGGTGTAATCCTATATCAAGGTGGTTCTACAATCTTAAGGGTATAACACTTTGTTTTATTAAGCTTAGCATCATTAGGCACTTTAAAAGGGTTAGGGGCTACTTAAATTCAATTGTTCATACTTAGGATAGAGATTTTAGCAAGGGAACACTTAGCGCATGACCATTTCCACACTTAGGCTATTCCTACATAATATTCTAACATCATCATAATTTATAAACATGCCATTAACACCATAAAATATAAGTTAGAATACACTTTACTTAACATAACTGAAGGGAACTTACAAAATTACATTTACATTAATATAACATTACCAAAAACACATAAACTAGGTCAAACTCAATTTGGAGCAACATTCATCTTCATTAAACAAAGTCCAAATAAATAGAGTACATGATAATTGAAATAGAGTAACACTTTTCTTAAACTATTTAGTTTCCCAGAGGCTCATAGATGAGCTTAAGTGTATACTGTAGGAGCTTTAGTGGTGTCATTCTATTCATAACACTACTAGAAGCTATTATATGCAAAACCATTTTTTCAAAGCTTCACTACATTCAAATCACATCCCTACTTCACTAGTTTGAGCTTACTACTATAATACACAGGAGCATCTCTTTGCCAAGGTGAAACACATGCCAAGTGTCAAGCTGGAGCCTTTTTTGACCATTCTACAAAATTAATCTCTTTTTATCCTTCATGTTATGATTTCTAGATGTTTCTAATCATATAGGATTCCCTAAATATCTGAGTACCAATTAACCACCTACCAACTAGCACAATATGTGCATTGATTCCACTAATTGGCACCAAGATACTAAAATAGTAATCATTCTAAGTGACTAACTCATGTTAATATGTTTATATTGTTGTTATGGACCCCATACATAAGAAAATATGGGCCCAAAATTACCCCATACAAAATTTCTAGTCTACCCTCAGACTTAGTCAGTCAAACCCTTTGACACATAGAATTTGGGCATGCTCTCCCTTAGATCGATACTAAAGTCCTCAAAGCCCTTGATAACAAGCTTAATTTCCTAAATGGTGATATATATTTCCATGGAGGTAGTTATAATCATGAGCACATTTATCTTCTCCAATTCCTTCCTAAAGTCATCTAGACTTGCATTAGACTTTATTACTCCTTCCAAGATTTCTCTTTATTTGTAGGCCTTAGTCTGTAAGGCACAAAAGAGTGCCTCTAGGTTTTATTCTTGGTCCTTTATTTATGTGTTTAGTGCATTGACCTTTCCCATTATCTACACACACTCTAACATACCCATAGAGTACACCTTTGTCATCAACTCCTCCTTCTCCCCCTTTGCCTACTTGAGGTGCACGTTAATGATTAATGCCTAGTTAGAGAATCTCAAGAAGATGGCATAATATGTATCTATGCCTTATTGTATATTTACAAAGAGGTATTATACCTCTTCACACTTGGTATATATATCCTTATATATAATGATGCATGGGTCTTCTTCTTCTTCTTGCACCAGCTCTAGTTTTATCCTTGGGAGCATCTACTCTACTAGCACACATACTTTATCAACCTCTAAGATGTTTGATGTATCAACACCAACGAAAAGGGATGGTTAAACTATATATACACACTCAAATAGCTAATATAGTTTGAAATTCATGGATTGAACTTCATCTTTGACATCCTTACAAAGTTTCTTCCACTTATTTTCTCAACCATCATTGATAATGTTCTTATGTACGACTTCTGTGGCCATCTAGATAAGTGCATTCCTAGAATAGACTAGGTTCATGAAATTGGGGTTTATGATGAGGGAGTCATGCCTTTTCTTAGGTTCATCCACACCCAATATGGAATTTCAAGGTACCTCAAAATGAGGTTCATCCATGTAGATTTCAAATTTAAACATAAGCTATTTACACATCCTAGTTATGGCAACTTTAGGGGACATGTATTTAAACAGTAGAAGTCTTCATCCATCTAACGCTTTTTACTTTTTGTCTAATGATCAAGTATATGAATCCTTCCTTGGTGAAAACCAACACTATTTTCTCTTCTCCCTCCTCACTATAACCATTAATTTATTCAATGCTTTCCTCTAAGGACTTTTCTTCTTATTCTATCAGGATTTTTTCTTCTTACATTTCCCCTTTATCTACTTCTTCTTGGGGTTTGTTCACACTAACCTCTAGGTATATTCCATTATCACCACCATAAAATTATTATTTTTCTTACTAGGGTTACTCTTCAATATCATTTTTCTTTTCCAAGGAACCAACATCAACTTTATTTTCTTCAGGTACCCCCTCACTACTTGGGCATGCCTGTTATGTAGCTTCATCTTCTTTTCTAGTGGGGGTACTAAGTGCCTTCTTGGTTTTATCAATATTTGGTCCCATGCTCATGGGAAACTTATTTTTATTCCTCTTTTTCTTGGCCTTCTCTTCCTCAGCATCATCCTTCTCAATATCTACTTGACTCACATTGGCTTCTAGGCCTTCCTCCTCTTCTCTAATACGAAAACCATTTCAATTTATTCTTTGTTGTGTCCCATTTTATTACAAAACTTTCTATTTTACTCCTCAATTTATAATGGATATGTGGAGGGATCTTTATTTGAGTCACTCATTGGTTTCTCTTCTTCCTTAATCATGATGGTAGTAGTACCTTGGAGGGCCTTCTGAATATCCTTGGAGTTAGGATCTTCTCCCACTTCTTATTCTTTCATAATGTAAGTTTGTGTTGCTTCTTCTTCTACCTCTTCCTCTATCTCTTCCTCCCTTCCACATGTGTGGGCTTATTCCACCTATATTTATACCAAATTTATTATAGGGAGTGTAATAGATCAATTAGACTTTTTCTTCTTCTACTTCTTGCTAGAGGAAATAGTCTTTGGCATGAAGGTCATGTGCTTCTTCTTTGGAGATGGATGTGTTGATTTCTCACTAAAGGTGACCCTCAATCTAATTCACTCTTAGATTTACTCAAGTGTCTCCCCATTTTTGTTTTATGGAGACATATACTATATTATTGGCACAAGCTTCCCTTCATCACCAATTTAGATGGGGTGATCTTCATCTTTTCTAGGGCCTATGCCATTTTTCTGTAGCTTCATCTCATAATACAACATGAATATGCACCCATTTATAGCTTCCCTATAGAGGGTATGGAGGTCCATGTGATTGAATTCATCCTCATCTTTTATGGCTTTATCTCCTAGGTTTATATATTGGTGCCTCAACTTACTCCTTTCGACATTCACAACCTTCACTAAGATATCCAACTACTACACATTTGGAATCCTCCTTAGCACCTCCCTAAAATATTTTTCAAAAAATACATAAGGGAGTTTGAGCCAGTCAGATACATTACCATCTATGAATGATAGGTGTAATACATAAAAATGTTACATGATGGCAAAGGTCATCATGCAAAACATGTGTTAGGTGAGGTCCTATAGGATGCACCATTCTATCTCAAATTATTTAATGTATTAAGCATACTACCATAACACTCATATCTTATATTTTTTGGAGAAGGAGGGTGGGCAAGTGAAGTTTTAGTACTTCAACCCCAGAGAGTCCTTATGAATAGGGAAGAGCTAAAGATTATCTTTATTACCATCAGGTATGCTAATTTTCTCCATTACTATCAATATTAACATAGACCCCGACCTAAAGGTCTCTCATGCCTTGAGACACTTAAACACATTCTTCACCATTTCTTTATAAATGAAATTAACAATGTTAAACTTCACCCCTATCACCATGTGGTGGGTGATGCACAAGTAGGTCTTGTTGATGTCCATTCACCAAATCATAGTTTGGAGCTCATGAGGTATGTCGTATCCCTCATCCTAGGGTCTTATATATCCTTGATCAAGAATTTGAAACCTACTTTATAGTAACCTAGCAATTTTTCAACCCTCTCCACTTTTATGTGATCTTCCATCATTAGGTGGATGTCTATGCCTGAGCCTAGGAGCTGGTGATTTTGTTGATGAGGTGTACTAATATTTGCATACACTTCCCTATGAATTATAATCAACCTCTATGGATGAATGAGAGGATAAATTAAATGAGTTCCTCTAGCTTTCTAAAACATGATAACTCATATAGTTGGGTTGTACTAGTAGTCACAAGCTTGTCTTAGATGGAAATGTCAAATAGTACCATGCCTTCCTCTATCTTTTCTCCCATATAGACCACCCAATCTTGGTTGAGATCCTATGCATTTATCAACATATGGTGGTTATATTTTTTAGCCTATAGGTGTGCACAAAAGATACCCAAGTTTCCCCCATTATGACCTTTAGGGGAAATTGCATTTAGGAGTATGATGTCTTGACAAGTGCCTCAAGGTCAACCTTAATGATGCTAACTCCTTAAATCGATTATGCCTTCTTCTTCATAGTGGTTATCTCCTCTATCTTCTACACCCTCTTGGCATCCTTATGTACCTATGGTAGATAATAACTTAACCATTTCTTTCCCATTCTAAATTGGCTAATGTTGAAGCATAGTCTGTTGATCTTGCCATAGCCTATAATGTTTCTTCATGATTCCTCATAGTCGTGGGGTATGTGACTATGAATTCAACTCTTGAGATTTATTCATAATTAATGGCAGCATCAACGTCACTCTAAATCTCTTCTATTTAGTTCTCTCTTAATTCTTACTCCACACACCTTCTTTCCAATATCATATAGAATGCAATTTATTTCTCGTTACAACCATTCTTGTTTGGTGGCTATGGGTGCTAAAGTTTGTCTATGGTAGAATTTTCTCACTTCAACTTTGGTTTGGATTTGGTTCTATTTTCATAATGTCTATAACCTGCTATAATTAGTCATTCACTCCTTTATACCTTAATTTTAGCTACAATCTTAATTGCAGGTGAGTAATGGTATGGTGGCACATAGATTTTATCAAAATTTAATAGAAACCATGAAATACACAAAAACTATTCCACCACATTCACATTTATTATAGATATTTATGCCTCCATCATCACCACATTTCCTTTTCTTAATGACATTTTTGTTGAAGTGACCAGTGATTCAGATGATCACTTCCTACCTACCATTGGGTGGATGCTAGCTGGTATTGATGATCTTATCCCTAAAATTCATTCACCTTGGCATGAAATTCACCCTTATTATGAAAACCTGGTTGAAACTACTCACATGTATGTGATTTAGCCTCCTCGGTTTCATTTCTTCTTCCACCTGTGCTTTCTTTCAAGCACTCTTCCATTACTTAGTTTATTTCTCCACACTTTCATATCTTGCTTTAGCCTATCCTACCACATAAAAATTCTTGTGTTAGTCTTCTAAAACTTCATCTTCTAGGTTTCTTGTGCATTTGGCATCTTGTGCATCTCCCTTTTATCTCTTTCACACTAGTATCTTGTGCACCTCCTTTTGTCACTTACTACTCCCAATTTTTTGAAGTGTGGAAAATTACATGTGTCTAATAACTTAGATGTTTAGCCTCATTCACCTATAAAATAACTATGTTCAACTCACCCAACTGTTTTATATGTGTAAGTACCATAAGATTTATCCTATGAAATTTAAGTGCCTTGCTTTCACTTAGTATGAATAAAAACACAAATAACACAAAATGTAAGGAAATGTTTGTCTTGTACAAAATGTTATTCTCATCGGCATAACACAACCAACTTGTGACCAAAAGGTCAGTTTCTAATGGTGAAAACACCAACCTATTTCCTATAAGGATTCAATTGGTTTCCATTGAAATGACTATGGAACATCTCATGCATCAATGTGCATAACTTTCTTACACTAATATCCAATATGATATGGATGACATAAGGGCCCATTTACCTAATTTATAACTTTCCTAGGTGTTTAAGGTACTCTAAGTCATAAATCAAGACCAATGTTCCTTTAGTAAGTAAATTACACTTAATATTACTATCATGCCATAAATTTTAGAATGCCTTCTTTATCTACTGACTCTATTTTGCTTGGGCACATATCTCATCCAAACACTTTAAGCCTTCTAGTCATGTGCTTATGGACTCTTGGTCATCTAAATAATCAATAAAAATAATGAATAATGAAGGAAATATGAAATCCATCAATAAAATAAATTCTATTCCAAACACTAGTTATAATTATGTATCCTTGTTTAGGCACTTGTATGTATTATGATATGCCCATAGTATTGCTAACACTCAATCATCCCAATCCTTTCAACCAATGTCACATATATTTGTGAGACATGTGCCTAATATATTATTATATGCATAAACTATTCCATTAACTTAGGGGTGATAGGGTGTTATATTATGTTGTGCCACCATGTATTTGATCAGTAGGGTTTACATAATTTCATTGAGGAAGTGCATGCCTCTGTCACTAGTTAGTCTAAGTAGGCACCCATAGTGACTGATGATGTTCTCCTAGATGAACCTCACTATGGTGGTAGATGTGTAGTCTTTGGTTAGTGCTACCTAAACCCATTTTTTAAAATAACCAATGGATGCCAGTATGTATCACACACCTATATGCCTTATAGTAGGAGTGATCATCCCAAAAAAATCAATGGCCCATTTTTCAAATAACACTTAGTAAAGAATGGGAATGAGATGCATCTCATCCTAATAGTTTGTATTTCATGTGCACTAGTAGATGTCACATGCCTTAGTATAATATTTTGTATCTTGGAATAAACTTTACCACCATAAGCCTGATTGTAACACCTTGCACACCATAACATCTCCAACACAATGGCTTCTTTTTATCCCTTCATTTACCTCTTGTAAGACAGATTCCCTTTCATGTTTTAAGACACATCAGCATAGGACATTATTGTGACTTAATTTGTATAGTTTTCCACTAATGATCTAAAAGGGGGTGATGCAAACTATGAGCTGCTTCTTATCTTTGGTTATCATAGTCTGAGGTATAGATCTAGACATCAAAAATGTGGTGATATCCACAAATTATTCAATGGCATGATGAAATTTTTAGAGTTACATTTCTATCACATCATCTTAAATAGGTGCTACCACATCACCAAAGTTGATGTAGGATAAATGGTCTGGACTAGATTTCTATTTTCCAAGCTTAATGACAACTGAAAACTAAAATTCTTGAAACTAAACTATCCATCTATCAATGTGCTTATGGATAATGGTCTTGTTTAAAATTTACTTAAGCACCTCATGATTTTTGAATAATATTAATGGCATATCCAACAAGTATTGGTTGAATGTTTATAGGGTGTAGACCATGGTAAGTGCCTCATGCTCAATTGTCGTATAGTTCTACTCTACCTAGGTTAGTTTCCTAGTTATGAAGGATATGGGATGATCCATATTGCCTTTGCTAGGTTTCACTAGAATTCCACTAATTATAGATCTAGATGTATCAACATGGATATGGAATGGATTTATCTAGTTAGGAAATTGTAATATCTATGTACTAGCTAATTTGAGCTTCAAGGTTTCAAAGGCATCTTCTTACACTGTGCCTAAATATAACATGCCATATTTGTGTAAGATATACTCTAGTGGTAATGATATCTTTGAATAAATATTTATGAAATTTTTATAGTATCTATAATTGCCAATAAAGGTGTGAACATAATTTTTTTCATCGATGGGGTCTAGAGCTATAGGATAATCATAATCTTCATGGGGTTGATGAGCAGACCACATATACAAATGATGTTCTTAAGTAAGGTGCCAAATGGTATTGCAAAGATGAAATTATTAAGTTTAAAGGATATCTGAACTACTTGCACCTCTCAAACATGAGGCACAAGTTGTCATAATGATCTTTTACTAGCCTAAAAATAGTCTAATCATCTAGGTACACTTAGAAGAACTTGTGAATGAAGTCCTTAAATACAGTGATCATTACTCTAGAGAACATGAATGGTACATTATTTAATCTAAAGGGCATCATTTTTTATGTGAAATAACCCTATTTTTCCATAAATGTTATTTTAGGATTGTCCTCCTCAATCTAGACCTGATGGTATCCAAATAACCCATCACTAAAAGTGTATATTGTGTAGCCTACAACACCCTTCAAGACTTTGTCTATGAATAGAGTCAGGAAGGGGTTAGTGACATAAGAGGAATTTAGTAGTATATAATTGACATAAATATATATTTATCCATCCTTATTAATGCTAATAACTATGGGGATAACCCATTCAAATTATTGCATAGGGTAGATGACACTTGTAGCTAGCACATCATCAATATCTATTTTAACTTTGGCACGAAGATCGGGGTTCATTTTGTAAGGTCTCTTCTTGATAGGTCTTACACCATCAACTAAGTTGATACTAATTTTCCCAAGGGATGGGTGGGTGACCTTCATATCTTGGTAATTCCAAGGGAACAAGTCTTAGAACTCCTTCAAGAGATCCATAATTTGTGTTAGCTTTGTATCAAACCAATATGCACTTAGAGTAGCCATCTTTGGTTTCACTTCTAAGATAATGTATACCTTAGTTATTTTGAATGGCATGATATAGGACTCACTATTGTCTTTATGTGAATCCTTTACCTTCTTACTTCCCTCAATTGTTTATATGAATAGATAGTCCATATTTCTTCACATAAGCACACATACACTAGAGGGTCAGAGTCATCAGAGTAGGAAGAGATGTTTAGGTCCTTGTTAATTTTCCTAAATCTAATATAGATGGTTGATTTCACATCTTTCCAAGTTGGAAAGTTAAGACTTTTCACTACCCACCAATGAGTTGTAGTGCTCCTTAAAGTATACACTAGTGCATCCATTATATCTACCTCTTCTAGGATGCATGATTAGAGGTCATAGATATGCTCTTCTACAAGATTGATCCCCTCATATCTTGGGATCATAACAAGTTTAGCTTTACTTAGGATAAACACTCTCTTCCCATTTTTATTAGTGCAAGGGACCCATATTTTTGAATTATGATCAATCTAGACCTGTTCAGTCCTCATAGGTCTTGACACCTACACATACACTAAGAAGAACATACAACTAGTGGTATGATAAGATTATTTGACCCATCAGTCATAAGTAATGTTAGTGGTATTAAAGGTTGACTATCCATCTTCCTAATAAAACACTCCTTGGTCATTGGGGTTGAGTGTCTCAGTACCTTACACCATGATGCTGTATATGTGGTTGATCTCATCCTTGAGGTCAACACTCTCTACATAAGGGGTACTTAGTCACTTGAGAGGGGGATAAATACCCTTTCCTTACCATTTTAAAAAGTAATACAATGCCTCTTGAAGTGCATGTCTACATTATTCACATAACACCATGGCCTTTCCAAAAGTGATGGATAATTATCTTGTTCTACCAACTCAATCACTTCAAAGTTAGCACAAAAATTGATGCCCATAATATCTACATGATGCTCTTAAAATTTTTGATTAGTTTCACTCAAGTATTGTTGGCCATAAAAATCACATGAGGGGAAGGCCTCAAGGCTGGCCTACCCATCTTCTCCCATGCATCTTTGGTCAAAAGTTTGATGCCTATGTCTACAAGGACCTCACATATAGACCATCCATCAATGATGGAATTCATAAGGATTTCTTGATCATACTCCACATTTTTTCTATGCCTCACTTTTGGTGTCCACTCCATGTGTGGCATAATGACTTTAACTAGATTCAACCTCATATTCTCCAAGAGAAATTTATTCAATAGGGGTAGCCTTCATTCTATCTATAATAGGTGAAATGTATCTATTAACTCTTATATCTTAGCTTCTTATCTATCTTACTTCTTATAGGAGGTGGCAGCCTACACTTCTAGGTCTCATGCTAGTTGGATCTCTCTTTATAGGTTTTGAATTATGCTCATGACATGGTTTTAAAATATATTTTTAGCATGTAGGGTCTAGGTAAGGTATAAATTTGGGTTTAAGCATTGTGATTTGATTAGTGTAACTCTTCTCCCCATATTTCAAGAATAAATTAGGAATTTTCACAACTAGTGACTGAGTTATGAATCTACTACGAGTACTCAAATGCACCTTGATTATCTTTACTTTGGTTGGTTGTACCTTTGGAGTCTACTTCTCCACTTTTATCTCATGCTTAATCATTATTGCACCTTATATATTCCATACCTACCTTAGGTCAATTATTTTTTATAGGTCAAGGCATTCCTTGAACTTATGGTAACCTTGACAATACCCACATGTTGGATGTGTAGGGTAGTCATGTTGATAGTGTTCTATGGAACCACACTTGTAACATGAGCAGGGTGGAAACCTTCCACCACCACTTCCTCTACCTCACCCTCTAATGACTCACTACATATTGTAGCCTAAATTATATTGTCAATATCCCTCATTCCCTTAGTTATATTACCCTCCAATTACTACCATGGCATACCTTGTGCCCCTCTCCATGTTATCATGCATCCCATCAATCATTCAATAGTTAATTATGGTATGAGTGCAAGTATTGCACAACTAAAAATATATGGTTGTGTTAACCTGACTAGCACATTGTAATATAAGGTAGTTATGAACATTATGTGCCTCTCAACATACTTCATAACTTGAAATTAATGTGTGTGCATTCCTTTAAGGGAAATTATTCTTTTTATGGCCTTATTTTTGTAATCAGTGCACCATAACCCACTTCAAGTGTTGTATGATGAAATAGCCATAATTTTTTGGAGTTGGGAGGCCATGGATGCACTCTACACCTCAATGAATGGGTTGATCCAATTATTGACACTTCCAACTACCCTGGCATTGAGCATTGCTTCAATCACTTAATGAGGGTCTATGAATATCTTCATAGATAGTGATATTTTGAGCAACACTAGAAACCCTCCAATAAACCATTATGCATATTGGGAGGGGTGAATGTCATAAATAAGGTTGGAAAGAAAAGTTTTGAACCTAACATCTTATAAGTGAATGCTTTTTGAGATCCCTTATTTAATCTCCTTAAGCACAGTGATACTCTATTGCTCAAAATCTAGTATGTCAAATTCCTTTAAGAATCATTTAAAGTGTTGTAGTCAGCCATAGCCTAGTTAGGGTCAAACATCCTATCCTAGGTATGGGCATGATCAAGTAGATTTATCATAAACCAAGTTACGTTATGCTTAGTTTGGGTTATACCCCAAGAATTCCATTATAGTTAACATTTTATTACATGCTCTATGGTAACTTCCATGCAATGATACTCTAACATGTGCATGGCCATCTCATAATAGATTTAATGTGGGGTCATAGCTTGCATTTGAGGAACTTGTACCCTAGGTTTTATCTAGGTAGTAGTCCTCCAATGCCTCCAACCACTAGGTTAAACATTAACCCTGTTATTATTGTAGGTGCCAAAGATGACCAAGTAGAGTTATCATAAACCAAGTTACATTATGCTCAATTTGGGTTATACCCCAAGAATGCCATTATAGTTAACATTTTATCACATGCTCTATGGTAACTTCCATGCCATGATACTCTGACATGTGCATGGCCATCTCATAATAGATTTAATGTGGAGTCATAGCTTGCATTTGAGGAACTTGTACCCTAGGTTCTATCTAGGTAGTAGTCCTCCAATGCCTCCAACCACTAGGTTAAACATTAACCCTGTTATTATTGTAGGTGCCAAAGATGACCAAGTAGATTTATCATAAACCAAGTTACGCTATGCTGAATTTGGGTTATACCCCAATAATTCCATTATAGTTAACATTTTATCACATGCTCTATGGTAACTTCCATGCCATGATACTCTGACATGTGCATGGCCATCTCATAATATATTTAATGTGGGGTCATAGCTTACATTTGAGGAACTTGTACCCTAGGTTCTATTTAGGTAGTAGTCCTCCATTGCCTCCAACCACTAGGTTAAACATTAACCCTGTTATTATTGTAGGTGCCAAAGATGACGATGGTATGGTACTATTGACTTGTGGCACTAGACCACTCTTTATAGGATATTTCCTAGTCTATGAAGTTAACATTGGCTAAACTATAATTTCTACACTCACATTCTACTATTGTGAGCTAGAACCTAATGGTTTAGAGGTATCTTCACTCAATTTATCATATTGACTAACTTGTTTAATCATAAAATTATACTTCAAGTCTGTAAAATGGTGAAAGTCTATGTTGAAAATAGGGTCAGTTATCACTCTTATTCTTTCTTCACATGGGAGATCCATCACATAAGCTTCTACCATAGGTTTAAAGGGAGTAGGCACATCTAACACATTTTTAATCACTAAATTCAATAAGAACCCATGCATTTTACACCCATCAACTATTGATCTCGATCTATGGTTTCATTATTTCTCTTCTCCTTACACTACTACAATTCAAGAGATCCTTCTCCATGCCCTCCCTGATCACTATGGGTTCTCTCATCACTTCTAGGTTCCATATCTTCTATCATCCTATACTATTTATTATTATAAGTCTATCTCTTAAGCTCTCAAGTGTTAATCTACTCATTCCCTTCCATTTCACCTCACCTACACATCCCCTTTCCCCCTTTACACTGCTCATATGTGAAAGGACTTTAGCCTTCCATTACTAAAGTTTCAAAGCCATAATCCACCATTAGTTTCTTGAGTTTTGTGTCAAAATATTTTTTAAAAATGCCTATAGGCTTGTTCAAAAATTGATACTCTACTTCCTTAGGGCAAAAACATGTTGGCATTAAAAATTAAAGCATGTAATTGTTTAGTGCTCCTTTCCATCATTTGTCTACTATTCTTGTCCAAGTGGCATCTAGATTCTCAATTCTATCTAAGATATCTTTCATCCACTTAAGGTCTATCAATATATTCATCTTCTATGGGTCACATAGGCATCTAACCATCAGTACACATGCTCAGTTAATTCATAGAAAAATGCCTAGTATAGAGAATCATATAGGTTGTTCTGAACCCACTTTCTTGGCTTTAGTCCTTTACAAGTTGGATTCTTTACGACAAATCTATCTTCCACCAATTATAACTAATGGTTGATGTTTACAATGGAGAGTTGAAGCATTTTTTTATTACACCATTACAGTAAAAAAATTCAACATGGATCCCAAAAATGAAACTAAAATATTATAGAAAGGGGTTCTCAATTCATTAAGTCAAGTGCTCATTCAATTGTCCAAGTTAGTTCTAGACTCATTACAACTAGACACGAACATGGTATCTTCTTGTAACACTCAACATTTGTCACTCAACTACATTGTCATCAATTCACATAAGGTATAAGCCTTATATACTCACCCAAAGCACAATTGAGAGGGAATTGGGGCCTGTATTGGGATAATTATGCCATGGCACAATGCATCAGATATAGGATTTGGTTATTTTAGAGAAGGATTTTGGTATATTTATAGGTATAATCCTATTTTAGGGACTAGTTTTAGATCCAATAGGGTGTAAGCCTATATCAAAGTGGTTTTATAGTCTTAAGGGAGAAAGCCTTTATTTTAATAATTTTAGCATCATCAAGTGATTTTAAAGGGTCAAGGGGTTGATTTAGTTCAATTGTTCATACTTAGGCTGGCGCTTATAACAAGGGAACACTTGGTATGTGACCCTTTCCAAAATTTAAATGTCAAGGCAAAGTACAAAAAGGTTTGATGACCAAAATAAAAAGCTGATTAAAAATCACAAGTAATTTTGAATTTAAAATCAATAAAACAAATATATATTAAGGCTTAAATAGTCTCTTGACACTAAACCAATATCCTAATTAGTTTAGTCAAATATCTAAAAAAAAATTAGTAATCTCATCCTAAATGTCAACTCATTTATTCACTAGAAGTCAAATCTTCTAGCATTATTATAGAGACCTCATCTCTTAAATTAAAGACAAGAAGCTTAATCTATGAATTTACTAAGGTTTAAAGATAGATTTTGGGATTGACCTATCAAAACCTTAACACTCAAAAGTCAATCTCTATAAGGGAGACCTCAGTCAAACCTAAAGGTTTCATTCCATATGAAGAATATAATGTAAGAACTAAATTTTAATAGAGTTATTGTATTAATATGAAATGATTCTGATAGGTGAAGGTTTATAATAGTTTACTTACTCATTTTTTATGTTTTAGTAAACTCTTCCACAAGACATAAACTCAAACCAAAATAATATAAATCATCATACTATTAAGTTTTTCCATATTGTTATTCTCAATAATAATAACTCAGCCATTTATTTGAGTTCTACTCATTTATATATAATCTTAGTTTATAATGTCAATTCCAACAGAATACATGAGGAGGCATAAAACTCATTTATTAGGTTGAAAGTCAAGAAATTTTGACTAAGTATAACATATTCATCATTTTATTAAAAGAGCCATACAAGCTTAAAATTTGCTCCCTACTTGACAGATTCCTTCTAGATAGATATATGATCAAAGACTATTGAGGTTATCAACAACACGCTTTCTAAGAGTTGTTTAAGATTTTATCTTACTTAAATTTAACCTTAGCAAGGTTTAACTCACCTAATCTATATTATATAAGCATAAGCCATATCATGAATAGGTTTACATAATCAAATTATTATGAACAAAACATAAGTTATTTTTATTATCAAAGGCATAGGTAGACTACTTACATGCCTTTATATTTAATATATCCTTTATTTAAGGGTCACTAAAAGTAACATCATTACAAGAAACTCAAATTTTAATGCACAAGAATTATTGGTATTTTCAAGAGAATGACGTCAAAATGATTATATATTAAATAAATTAACATGGCCAAGCTCAATCATGAATGTAAAATCCTTCACATGGATTCCATTTTCAACAACGATCTATCACAAGGAGGTTTATTAATCATATATACTAAATAGACTATGAAATATATATCTACAGTAATAACCAAAAAATTATGTTGGTAGTTTAATAATTATAGTGGCTCTAACACAAACCACAATCAATCCTTAATACATAAATATAATAACTTTCATTAAGAATAATTAATCCTTGGCTTCTAACTAGTTATAAAAAGAAACAAAATATGTGTATATTGCAGTTGATGACAAGATCCTCTTTGCTCCAAGTGTAACTTTGGATAACATAAGATGGGCTCACCTCCCAAATTTTTTCCATCATCAAGTGACTTCTCTAATTACCCCCAAGTTAGAATCCTATATCTAGTCATCTTCACATCATGGTATAAGGTAAGTAAAGGTAAAAATCAATTAAGATGTCTTAGGTTCAAGGAGATAGCTACTCATAATGTGACAATACAAGTATATCTAATTCAAGAGGATTATCAACTTACAATATATTTTCATCACTTATGTAACCTAATATTTATTCTATAATATGTCATGATAATACTTAGGCAACCTACCATCATGTCCAACATAAGAGACCTACCCCTTCCTACATCATGAATAATGTGACCTTTCAGGTATTCAAAAGTATTACTTGACAATCCTTACTATTAGAGTAAGCATAAATAATAAATATAAAACTATTATGGAGGAATATATAAACTCTAAACTCCCATAGTATGGGTAAAACACTATGGGTGACCTGAACACAACCATAGGAAAATAACAAAGATAATGAGTAAGACAACTGCCTTACTTTTCTCTAACATAATAACTCAATCAAGAATCACACAAAATTCATTTAGTCAAAAAACAAGATAAGCAATTCAATAGGATACATACCAAATGATCCAAGCCCTTACATGGATATTTACTAAAGGTTTTTACTAGCTAAGTCTCTCCCTCTCCATGATCTATACTTGTTTTCTTTCTCTTCTTTCTTTATTACGAAGGTGGATAGAAATGCCAAAGGTCCCAAACCATTTTCTCATATATCTAACCTCATAAAATATGAATTATCTCCTTATTTTAACCCAATAATAACATGACATGTGCCTATTATTTCTTTGTATTAACCAACCACTCTACTTGCCAATGCATGCCCTCATAAATGGACATTCTATTTACTAGTCCATAATGTCACATGGCAGATCTAGTAGAGTCTTATGGTTTATTATAAGATAACCCACCTCAATACATAGGTCTCAAGCCAAATAAATTTAATGGAAAATTATATAATTATGCCATAAGGCATTCTAGACATTGGTATACTTCATTTTCATGCATTGAAGATGGCTAACCAAAGGTGGATCGACAAACCCAATAGATATTAAAACAACTATGACATGCCAAGTTTTAAAAGAAATGTTTAATGGTATGAATTACATCCAAATAGGATCATATGATGTTAATAAAATATATGGGTTAGTGTTAATATCACACATGATACAACTATGTTTGGCGTAGTCCTTATTCCTTTGTTGATAATAACCCATTCCTACACACTTATTGCACCAATTAAATCTACTATCTTAATATTTGAATATTTTAATTATAACATGCTATATCATTTACTTAAACTAATATAATTGGTAAATCAAGTAATTCATAAGGTCATGAAGTGATATTCAATATAACACCCAGTAATAACATAATCTCCATTATAACATAAGGTGATAATTTTAGTATTGCTTAGCCAACTCTTAACATTTATACGATCCACTCACCTTAAAATTAGCACCACCAAGGAAGTATCACCTTTGATTTATCTTAGTCACATAGTCCATACCCAAATCATGTCATAATGGTTTTGAATAACATCATTCTCCAAAGTTAAATAAGAGTATCAATAGTATTGTAAACATCATGTACCCATTGGTGAGTTCCTTGTCATCCCACTAGTAGAAGTGTTAGTCTTTACCTATAAATATTATGCCAATAATAAATAAAAGTCAATTTATTTTCATGAAGTGGAATACATTATCCCCCTTTAACAAGGCATCATCTTTGATACAAGACTACTTTGCTCACCTAACAAGGTTTTTATATCTGTCTAAATGTTAGAACATCATCCTGAATTACCTGTGTGCCACCCCAAGTATGCACCTAAGGTGATAATTATATTACATAACTAAAGGACATTCTAAAATATGGAGGCTAACTAATACCTAAAACCATTCAAATTATTCCTTTATATTACCAAGACCCCTTGATTTTATTTATTTATCATGTGTAAGTCTCTTTAATCTATTATGAGGGTCTGGTCCATAAGATAGTCTTCTTATTCATAGTTTGATTTTTAAGTTTTATATAAACCTTGATTATAATATTTTCATACCAATTCTCTTATTATATTTTTAAATGGTGTGGCATAATCACTTCATTCTTTTTAGCATAAGTTATGACTTTCATTTGTGCAAGGTTTCTTATTCACATAATTTTTTTTGTAAATGTTCATGGGAGAGTTGAAAAACCTAACATCATGCCAAGGATATGAGGACTTCAAATGATTCCATAATGATGTCTAGGTAAGGGTCAAACAACTTTTCACTATGCCCAATGTAGGATGGCTTTTCCACATTACTATTATAAAATTTAGGTTAAGGGTAAAACCACCTTACACTATACCCAACATAAGAGGAATTTGACATGTTAGAATCAATAAATTTATGGGAGGATCAAACAACATTCCACCATGTCCAAAATAAGATGAATTTGACATGTTAGAATCAATGTATTTATTGGAGGATCAAACAACATTCCACCATGTCCAACATAGGAAGAATTTTATACACTACCAATATGAATATGGTTCTCATAAAACACCATCGATTAGTGTCATAATAACATATATCAATATGCACACAATAATATAAGAACTTCATGAAAAAAAGGGGGGAATAACTTATCCATTTTAGATAATTTTCATACAAGACTAATACTATCACTCCATCATAATGAGAATTTATTGTGACCAACTCATAAGGATGACTAAATCCTTGATCATAATAATTTGACCTTACTCTCAACAACATATCTCTAATTTATAGATGAAAGTGGTCTAATTGTAGACCCAAACCTTGCTCTAGTTAAGCCATATTTCTAGATGATATTTCAATGATTGCATTAGATAATGGTGAGTTGTGATAAAGGAAACTATCTATTCTAAGATGTTTCATTTAATAATATGTTGGTCAAATTGAAAGTAATTCTATAAGAGGCAATTTAATCTATTACAGACCATACCATGAATGTAATTATCTTGACCGTTGAGATTGATAGTTTCTCCACTATGAGAATGAGAGTCCAAGTGTTCCTTGGATGTACCATTAATTCAAAGAGAATAATGATGGGTACCACACACAACAAATTATGTATATTTCCATGGGCATATTGTTCTGAATGAAGTTCAACCATACTAAGTTCACATTCATACCACTAGAATCATATGGGGTAACACTGAGTTACCATAGCTAGTGTCATCTTTAATACAAAGGTTATTTTGATTAACTAGAGCATGAGGAAATGTATCCTATCACACTGATTCAATTTTAGAATAATATAAACATGGGATTATATCCCTTTTTAATATATCCTTCCATTCATTAAAGGTTTTAAGAAACCTCCTACCATGTTATTTCATATAGATACACTCTCATAATATTGGTTCATCATCTAAGAGAATAAAATGCCAATCCATATGTATGAGGTTCTTGGGATCTCATCTTACCAACTATGATATCATGTGTAGCTCAATATGAAGGAGGCTATTAAGACATCAATCCACTAGCCAATATAATTATGTGTAGATTGGTATATATGTGTCCCTTAAGAAATTTGTTAACCAGCCAAAGATCAATGTGTCAATTAATATATATGTGGCCCTCAAGATATAAATACACCAACCAATATCTAGGCATAAAGTGAAGAGACAAAGAATATTGATACATTGGGGGCCCTTAGGACATCAATCCACTAGCCATTCCAATACATAGAGAGAAAGAAATAATCAATATGTAGATGGCCCCATGCATGTCAAAACATAGAGTGTAAGATATAATTGATGCATAGATAGATCTAGGCTTATCAAAGCATAGAGTGTAAGAGATATTCAATGTGTAGATAGCCTTAGGCATGTCAAAACATTGAGATTAAGATATAGTCGATGCATAGATAGACCCAAGAATTGTAAATTGTATAGAGTAAGATATAGTCAATATGATATGTTACAACCTATTTATTTTTCCCTAAACTCATCCTAAGAGACATATATGCACATACTAAAAAATGAAACCAATAAAAGTAAGCATCACAATCACTTTAAGAAACATTAGTTGATCATGTAACTATAAAATCAATAAAAAAATATACCAAGTATTCTCAATAATGAAATAAAATCCAACAAAAATTTTTCAATGAATTCTATGATCATCATTTAGCTTAAAACATTTGAATTCAAGAATAAAATAATGTTGGTTTCCTTAGAAGCAAAAGCTCAAACAACTTAAAATAAGTTTGTCAAGCACATTTAGTAAATATCATTTCACAATAAAATCACTATGTGGATCTATGAACCACTTAGGGGGAGAAGGAACAAGGTAAGAGGTAAATAGTGATCTACTAATCATGACTTAACAAAATTATTCATGCATAAAATTACAACTTTATCATGCTGAATTCATTATTGTTTGATTATGAGTAATAACATGTAAGAGGGTGTTATACCACTACCACTACATAAAATGATACTACTAATTTCATGAATAATATGTACAATGGTACTATACCACTTCCACTACACAAAATGATACATTTAAGTAGTCGGTACCTTGTACCTCTTTAGAGGACATACATCAAGTTAGTTTGTATTCACCATATACTTAGGTGTGATTTGGGATCGAAATCAAGACTTAATTACATTAACATGAGAATTTAGATATAATTCGACCTATAATTAGGTCCCACTTGTATGTACATACATAATGTTCATGGAAAGAGAGATGAAAACCTATCATTTCAAGATAAGGGCACTATTGACTTTCCACATCACCACTTTAGTATGTGTTGAGCTCAAAGGGACTACATAAATAGTCATGTGATTTCACTATATCAAATTCCTTAAGATCAAATTCTCATGTAGACACTTCCCATCCATGCCCTTATTCAAAAATCAAATCCAATTTGCTCATCAACTAAATATTATTATGTGCTCACAAGAAGTCCCTAATGTGCTTATCATGAAAAGATCCTTCTTTTCACCAACATGGTACATGAGTCAAAGTGTATAATCCTCCCTAAAGTCAAGAATCAAAAGAGAGAAGTGCATAGGAGCAGTTCTAGATAATGAAGGGCACACTTAAGTTCTCTCATATTCTTATGAAATATTATTGAATGAAATTCCTATAATTCAATTTATGAAGTCTCAATCCAAATAATATATTTCCCATTTGCACCCTTATAAAATGCACACTATGATCTTAAAATATGCAACACTCTCTCCCTATAAATTAACATTAGTTCCAAATAAGGCATATTCTATGAAGACTACCATAAAATACTTGACATAATAGGATATTAGGCCTTCTGCATTACCATATAATACTACCCTCAATTCCCTTCATAAGTGCACAACCATACTACATAATCAACTCTATGTGTAACCTTTAGTTTTCAGTCATGCACATGACTTTATAAATATGGGGGCACGATAACTCCATTACCTACATAAGATGATGAGGTAAAACCTAAAGATACACATACATAGAAACACATCATTATAATGGACCAAGTGGATTATTATTTGACTTCCATAAATGTAAATAGTGTTTAACCTCGATTGGATACAAAGGGAATTGAATCAAAACATAATTAAATACCAAGACAATTGATAAGTTTTCAAAACATGGGCATGTGATATCTTATGATAAAGATCCCAAATGCTTCTCCACATCCATAATAAATGTTATAATTGTACTGATAGTGGGTGATATTTTAATTAATGACTTGTGATCTCCTCATTGCCTATAAAATCCTAGGTTTATGTTTTAAAAGTCTCAACATTTTTAGGAACCCTTATGTTGCAAAAATTTTCCCTCTAAGAGAACTTATATTGGTTGAACCTTTCAATTTAATGAGAATTGATTTCAAATCCCTTCATTCTTATTACATCTTGTGTATGAGTTGTGTCTATTTTTGGTAATTTGCATCCTTTATTTGTTATCTGTTATCACCACCTCTGTGTAGAAATAAAAACTCATTTATAGGTCATATTATATGTGAACTTGGGTCTATGTGGGAATTGACTATGGATAATGTTCATACATCTCAATGTTTAACTATGTTTCCATGCCTTAATATGAAATACTTATTTATTTAGAGTATTTGTGGTAGAGTCTACATGATATTGTTTCATTATATATAATTTGTAGTGTGTTCATCAAGGCAATAGAGGTGTTCACTCTATTCTTGTTGCATCACATTTTACTTTATATAAATCTCTTACCTTATTTCTCCTTTTCCCTTGTCAAGTTTAGGTTTATTTATAGTTGTATATTTCATTCTTCCCTTTATATAGGTACATGATGGTCCTAAATTGGGTGCATCTAGAATAAAAAGAAGTCAGCTTACTCTAGATGTTTATCCCAAGGAGTGAAAGAGTCCCAAACCTTAGGGGGATGATCCCATTGTATAATGAGACCATGAATATCTTATGGTGTGTGAGAGTATTTCATAAACATGGGTGAACTTGTAAAGTGATAATAATTTTTGGAATGCGTAGTGGGACCAAATTTTAAAAAAAACTAAGAGATTGGTGCTACTCTCAGTGATTCAAGTGTTGAAGACACTCGATAGAGCACCTAAAAAATGTAACCATTCCTAGTTTGTAATAATTACCTTAAATCTATATACCAAGGTAGATGAGATCATATTCCAAGGGAACTAATTTACATTTTGTTGAGTTACTTGTAGTGTCAATAATAAGGGGAATTAGAGTATATTTGTCTCATGTTAACAGGGTACGCAACACAAGATGATATTCTCATATATTTTAATCTAAACCTATATTTGGAAAATTATTTATACATAAAATAATATTATTCCCTATCCCCCTTCATGTTTTTATAGATAAAATAACCCTTTATCCCCTTTAAGGGAGGGAAACCTATATCTCTAGCTTATTATGATAATATTCCTATTTCAACACTTAAAGGCATGTCCTATTTTATTGGTGAGAATGCAAATACCCCTATAGAACACATACAAGATATTTATAGTATCCATTATGTCCATGGTGTCACTGAAGATAATGTAGAAGTTATGCTACTTGAATCTTCTCTAAAATGAAAAACCCTTCAACAGTATAGGAGTTTGACACCCAATACCATACATAGTTGGGAAGATTTAGGAGAGCAACTGTGAAAACAATTTGAAGATAAGAGTGACCATTTATCTCTAATAGAGTAGCTTTCTAATATCAAAATATTCCTACACGATTTGATGATGGACTTCAATTTTTTTATTTCAAATAGTTTGGGATAGGATCCCACCCTTGTGTAATCTCTCTTCTAATATTGCATTTTTATATTACTTAAAAGCTCTTAACAATGATATAACTATGATTGTTCAATCTATAGGAAAAAATATCATTGTTAAAGCCAAGAATTATTTAATTAAGAAAAGAAATATCACTCTTATACCTACCATGGCACTCTTCCCCAAGAGACCACCTAGTCCACCTATTGCACCACCCTTGTTAGCACTTATACCTATTGTGGTTATCCCACCAACTACATCTATTATTCCCCTAATGAATTCCATGAGGTAAATACACTAATGAAAAGTTTTAAGAATTAGTTTTTAGCACTCAAAAGGTATAAAATATAACATTTCATGCCTTATCAAATTTTAAACCAACCATATCAACCGAGTAGGCCTTCTAAGCAAGTTGGCATGTAGGAAAAAAATTAGTTTTCTTATATCTGACTACCTTATATGCAAAACTCTAACACTACTAATACTTTATTAGTTCTTTTTCCCATATAGAATAATCTCATATAGGATTATGATTGTTTTATTTCAATAAATCAACACCATGATTTGGTTGTATGCATAAATGGGTCTTTAAACCAAGTTTTAAGGGTGCATAATATGTTGTAGTCATATGCACAAATGAATTTTGTAGCTCTATGAGAGGAAGAAATCCAAACATAAGCATTAAGACAAGATGAGTCTACACTTATAAACTAGTAGGAGGGAAAATTTAACTATGTGAATTAGAATGAAGTGTCGAGCACAAACATCAACCTAATTGATTTTAACACATGAATTATAAAGAGAGAAATGATGGAGGAATCTTCTACTTTAATACCTTAAAATTATGTGCCCCAAGTCTACTGCATAGTTTCCCAAGTTAAATCACCTACACAACCTCTGGTGTGCACATAAAAGGATTTAGAGAAGGAAATATATCCATAGAATAGGGTGTAGGTGTGAGAAGACACTAAAATTCAAAAGGCATAGGTTAGAGGGACTTAATCCCCTTTAACATAGTCTAATATATAAAGAAGACTAATTTGAATGTTTCCATGTAGGATGCTCTTTCCATTCCTTCTAAAAGGAATTTGTTGCATGATTCCCTCAGTAGTTTCCAACCTCTTGATCCATCATAAAATTCACTTACTACATATGTAATTCCATGCCAACCTAATGGAAAAGTTCACAAAAGTATTAATCCCCCCATTTTAGATTTCTTTGATCATCTGTGAGTATCTCTTACATAATTGTATGATAGATTTAGGTGTGAGAAGCTCAGTCATGCCAAAGAAAATTGTAGACATGATAGGCATAACATATGCTCCCATATTAATGGGGTCTTACAATTGGATGGGAAAATAATTAAAACTATGGTAATCATCAATGACATAAGTATCACTCTACATGTATGTTTGAGCCTTTCCATTACACATGATATTGTATTCATTGACTTATCGCCTTACTTTGCTATATTCTTATCCTAATAATTAAATATGAAAGTGGGTAGATATATATATTAATATTAGTTTCACATGATACTTAGAACCATATATAGGTCTAAGCCATCAAGACTAGGACTATTTCAAAGAATCACATAAAGCCATACACTCCTAGCCTAGTTTGTGTAAACTACACCTTGTTTAATTAAGAGTAGAATCCCATTCTTCATGAGATCACCAT
The DNA here is from genome assembly GCA_037957365.1 of Torreya grandis. Classification (NCBI taxonomy): domain Eukaryota; kingdom Viridiplantae; phylum Streptophyta; class Pinopsida; order Cupressales; family Taxaceae; genus Torreya; species Torreya grandis. The sequence continues at coordinate 1,489,023 of JARHVA010000493.1, read as the reverse complement.
AAACCTTGAAAATTTTCCAAATGACTTACTTAATGAATGGGCACATGAACATTATGATTTTCATCCATATGAAAATGAAAAGGAAACTCGGCTAGGTACATACTACATTATTGAGGAAGACACCTTATTGCCTGACCTTGTAAAGGTGTAAGAGGACCTATAAGGTATTTGGAAGTTGTAATTCGATGTCTTATGAATAATAAATGTCACAAGAGCTATTGTTATAATGGTATCCTCTCAAAATGATATGTATTTCCATGCATTTATATTATAGTCTTACTACATTAATGTTGTTTTTGAGTATGAGGCACTAATCAAGGATGTCTAATTGGTGCATAAGAAAGGAATCAAGGTGTTGCAATATTTTGAGGATAGTGAACTAGTGGTTAACCATGTCATAGAAATAACATGATAAAAATAATCTTCTAAGAGCTTATAATCATAAGGCATGGGACGTGATCAAAGGGTTTGATGCTTTTAATATCTATTCTATACCGATGTCTTAGAATGATGACATCGAAAGGCTCACAACTATGGGAGCATAATATGACCTCTTGTGAAATATAAATAATGGGTATAAATAGTTCATAAGAATTTTATTCAAACCAATAATCTTATATAATGTAATAAATTGGCAAGTGTTCAATAGTGATGAATAATTCATCAACTTATTACAAGATGAATCTTAGTTCTATACCAATAACCAAACTTGACTCGAGTCTTAATATAAAGAGAAGATCATTAAACTAAATGGAAATAAGCTACCTAGGGGGTTAATAATTCTATAAATTATATTCAATTTTGATGACTAGCTTAAAGGAAAGATGAAAAACATGAAATTTAAAGAGGATATCTTCAAGTCAGTGTCCATCTCTGATGACAAGATCTTGAAAATTGCTAAGGTATGCTCCTCATCTAAAGTTTAAGAATTAATTTATCTAAGTATAATTTATGATGATATATTTTCCTAAAACTATAAAGACCTTAGAGGCTTTGATCTAGGCTTGGCCTAATGTGTGATCAAGTTTGACCCAAATACCAAATTGATCAGGTAGAACTAAAGGATAACTAATCCAGAGATTGAGCCCTTCATGATGAAGGATCTCTCAAATTTATTTGAGGAAAATATAATATTTCTATTGAAACATTCCTCATGGGTTGCCAATTTGGTCCCAATGTAGAAAAATAATGGAGATATCTACTCATATGTAGACTTCAGGGACCTCAACAAAGCCTCCCTCAAAGACCATTAACCCTTCCCACCAATGGAACAAGTTTTATAAATATTCACAGGTGAGGAAATATTTTTGCTACTAGAAAGTTATTTAGGTTATAACTAGGTGCTTGCGTAAGAGTGTGATCCATTCAAAATAACATTTACCACTAATTAGGGTGCCTTCACATACCAAAGGATGCCATTTCATCTGACAAATATAGGGGTTACCTTCCAAAGGTACATGGATATTACATTCAAGGGAATCCTGAATAATATAATCTTATTTTACCTTGATGATATAACTATTTTCTTGAAAGGTGTAGTGGATCATTTAGGCCACCTAGAACAAGTCTTCAAAAAATGCTAAGAGTTCAGGATCTCTCTAAACCAAAATAAATACATATTTATAATACATGAAGGAAATATTTTAGGACATAACATATCCAAAGAGGGACTCATAATTGAACCTGAATGATTTAAATCCATTTTATTGCTCTCATTCTTAGGTCATAATAAGGGTCTACAAAGTTTCTTTGGAAAAATAAACTTTTTTAGAAGGTTTGTGTTGAGTTTCAAGACTTTGGTCAATCACCTTACAATGATGATAAATAAGAACACTACATTTAGTTGGATCTAGGAAAGCTAAAGTAGTTTCAAGGCCATAAATTACATCATCACATAAGATCTTACATTTATAAACCCATATTAAAACATGGATTTCATACTTTATACATTTGGTAGAGTTGAAGACATCTCAACTATTATTGTGAAATATAACAATGACCAACTAGAGCATCCTATCACTTTATTTATCCAGACACTCAAGGATTATGATCTATGTTATATTATTATAGAGAATCATATCCTCATAGTATTAAGATTTCTCAATAAATTTAGGCACATGATCTCAAATAACAAGATCCAACTTATGGTCTCACACTCAAGAATAAAGGAATTCTTACTTATCAAAGACATAGGTGAGAAGAGAATTGGTTTGGTCACAAATTGAATGGAATCTGACATAGACATAAAAATAAATAAGCTAATGTGAGGTAAGGTACTATGAGATTAGCTAGCAAAGAATATGAAGAATGAAGATTTCATAGTTCTCACACTGAATAAGAGCCAATGGGAAAACCAAGACACCCCAAAAAAATGGAATAAGAGCCTAAGGATATTCCTTTAAATTGGCATGTATTTGGATGGATTAAATAAATCCAAATATAGACACTTTAGATTATAATCCATGTCTTATGTGCTTATTAGCGATGTTCTTTTTAGAAGAGATATCAATGTAATTCTCATATAGTGTTTAAAAAAACAATTGAATACAATCCTAGAAGAGTTCCATGATAGATCACCAAGAGGTCATTACTCACCAAATACACCTATAGAAAAAATCATATGAGATGGATATTATTAGCCAGCTCTATTTAAATATGCACATTCATGGGTGAAAGGCTATAAGAAGTGCACCTTATTTATATGCAAATAGAAATTGCCAGCCTTACCCCTATGGCCAATACAAGCTGATCAACCTTTTATGTAGTGGAGCCTAAATTTCATTTACATGATAAATCTTCCATAAAAAAACAAGATATAAATAGATCCTCACAATAATAGAATACTTTACAAAGTGTATAGAGGTGATAGTGCTCAAATAAGGTAATGAGGTCTTCATTCTCAATTTATATTAAATCATTATCCCAAGATTTGGTGTCCCAATAACTATTATCTTAGATAATGCAATTTATTTTCTCAAAACCAAGATCAATGAATGGGTGATCAAGCATAGCATCCATTCAAGGACCTCTTTAAACTATTACCCTAAAGATAATAGTTTGGTCATATAAACCAACAAGAACTCGACTCACATCATCAAGTGAACCATGGAAGATAATCAATGATCCTAACATACCAATTTTAATATGACCCTATGGGTAGATTGAATCATGCTAAAAAAGGGTGATAGGAAATTTACCCTTTATGGTAGTATATGGGAAGGAAGCATGGGTGCCTGCATCTCTCAAATTTACCTCATTATATCTAGAAAATAAATTGGAGTTACTCTAAAGTGATCCTATAAATGTAAGGTTAGCTAAAATAATTGAAAATAAAAGAACTTAATGCATAATCCATGCATAATATAGCTTCGGTAGGCATAGACTAAGAAAACATTCATCAAGAGGGATTTTGACATAAAATTTGATGAAGGAGACATGGTACTTAAATGGGATGTTGAAAAATCAAAAGATAGAAAGCATACAAATTTTGATGTTATATGGAGCATCCCATATACCATAATCAGCTACAAGTAATCTAATACATAGTAACTTGCAAATCCAAGCAAATAAGTGCTACATATCCTTATCAAAAAGATTCACCTCAAGCACTATCTTTGATGATCATGAACACCCTCACAAATAGTAGTTTATAGGTTTTAATTTACCTAAGTATTGTGCTCACATGATATTGTTTAGAATAGTTTCTTTTCCTCCAAGTTCTTGTGTATAGTTCTATTATGTTAGTTTAGTTATCATTCCTCTAAGTGTTATTCAATGTATTTACTTGCTTTGTTTATCCTTGAGGAAGGTATCTCAATTTTTTTAAGGTCATATGGATTTATCTCACCTAATCACATTATATATTGGTTTTTTCTAAGGTCAAGTGGGTTTCTTATACCTAATCATAGTCAGAGGATAAATATCAAGGAATTCAAGATGAATATGTGCCCAATGGATTGATTCAATGATAATGGATTCCTACTTAATTGGAAAGTATCACACAAAGGTTATTGAAAGTTTTGCATTTCCAAGTCACCCCTTCAATAGGAACTTAGCTTAAATGGATCACATAAATAGTCATGTGCTTTCACAATATCAAATGTTGTGATATGTTCTTATGCCTCAATATGAAATAATTATGCATTTGAGTATCTATGGTGGAGTTTATGTGATATTATCTCATTTTAAGCAATCTATAGTGTGTTCATAAAGGTATTAGAGGTGTTCCCTATATTATTGGTGGAATCACATTTTACATACCAATAATATCTTACATTCTCCCTCCCTTTTCCCCTTATCAAGTTTAGGTTTAATGATAGATGAATATTTCATTACACTCTTTGTATATCTTCACATTAGTCCTAAACTAGGTGCATATAGAATAGAAGGTAGTTATCCTAATCTAAAGGTTCATCCCAAGGAGTGCAAAAGTCTCAAACCATGGGGGATTATCCCATTGTTACATTGAGATAATGAATAAGTCCCCAATGTGTGAGAGTCCTTCTTAACCATGGGTGTATGTTTTGAGTGATAATGAACACCTCCATGATATCCACCTTCTAATTTTTACTAACACATAATGTTATACAAATGCCCAAGGTAGTTAGTATCTTAAGCTATCAAAGTCCACAAGTTATGATCATGAGAGAATTTAGAAATACTAAATGTATTCATTCCATTTCACTACCACATAACTTCACATTAAATCAAAATGATTATCATCTCTTACAAGTTCTTGATCATTATTAGAAGTCCAAATTTATCTATTGATTGATTTATCATTAAAATATAAAGAATGCACAAGGTTAAATTATTCCATTCCATATGCTTCACATCTAGGAAGCTAATCTTGTAACCATTTGCATGAACCCATAAATGGAATCATAAGTTAGGTTATGCTCATATATGCACAACAAGGAAATTAACAACCCAAAGTTATTCACTATAACATATTATTTTTATGAAAGAATAATTATGAGGAGGCATACATGCTCCAATTAGTTCCAAACAGGTTCATATTAATTCATAATCAAAATACAAGATTACCACTCAACTTATTAGCATAAATCAATATTAAATTTATTGATAAAGCAACCCATAACCTCAATACAAGAGTTTTACCATATCCTAACTCATCAAATGCTCCTTATGATTTAAATAATAAGATACAATTTCTTTATCATTCCCAAAATTCAAGCATACATTATCAATGTATTTAGGGAATTCGTAATTTAAAAAAAAAGGTCATTAAATCCTTTTATAGTTATAATTTCAATTGATAGCATCTGAGATTTAGTTCCAGCATTAACAGCCAACATCAATCATATTTTTAGGCCATCAGTAATATAATAACAACATAGATAAGTGTAATTATTGAGGCTAAGAATCATGATAGACATGCAACATGTGCATTCTCATATATATATATATATATATATATATATATATATATATGAAAATCCACATGCTACTTGTCTATCATACATAGACACACACACAAACATACATATACTAATATCTATCACCATATGATTTAAATTGATAAGATCTATTGTTCCTCCAACCATAATGACATATCATAGGCATTTTATGCTTTGTCATAATAGATTAGTCAATATAAATGTTGTAGGGATTATAACAAAATTTGGTCTCCACAACCAGTCCATATTAGGACTTGAGTATCCCTTGATCAAGGTTCTTAGGGAAATTATATGCAATAATGATCTATAGTTCCATATCTAAAATATACACCCTTTATAGTGTCCCTTCTAAACTATATCTAACAATCCTTACTTGGTCCCAACTCTACATTTTTCATAAGTGAAACTCATTATGAGTGTAATCCCTCCTATAATACTAATAAAGGTAGTTCATTCTCTTCTTTATATAATGCGACTCTAAAGGTTTCCCAACCTTTCCATCTCTTATCTAGGGTGGTGAGGCTCCTTTATATAGCATAAAAACTTGGGGTGACATTTCCTCTATCATAGTCATCACACATTGTAGGGTCTCAATAATTTGAGCATGGATTTCCACTGGTTTCATGATTTAGGGATATTGGTGACATAGGAATGTAGTGTTTTCCATTCCTTCCTTTTATGATATCTTATCTACATAATTCAAGTTTAACCAAATTTAGAAAGACAATGAACTCATATAAATCATCCTCAGATCTCATAGAGTTTAACTCAGGCTCTAATAACATAGGGAGAATATGATGGTGTTTTATTTGCAACATGTGAATTGACATGTATAACAAAATTAAGAATTGGATGACTAGGTAAAATATATTGTGAAACATAAGTTGAGCTTTGATGTAATATAAGTTTAATTAATTATCTTCAATAAATATCAATTGCCATTCTCTGAACTACATATGTATAATGAACATATATAGGTTTTATGGGAATGTTTATAGATTAAAATATAATCATATGGAATACATATAACTTAAACCACTTGAATACTAAGATATAATTCACACATTTATGCAGTAAAGTTGGTACTACACATATCTTATGTATCTAATGGAATCCTAAAAATATGTTAAATTTCTTACATATAGGGTATAATTAAGAAAAAACTAGTAATTATCATTGGCATTATCATGATTTGTAGGGAAAATATCCATATAGGGTTTTTCCACTTTCCATAAAAGACCTTAACCATATTTATTGTACCAATTAGACCCTCATGTGTATATCTAATCCTATAAATAATTTTCACTATGCTTGCATTTTCACTTGACCCATTGTTAACCATGACATTGTTTATAGGTTGTTTCTCAACATAAACACATAAAAAGTGGTGAATTTAGAAAATAATAAAAAATAATATCAGTCTCATCAGATGTAATAATGGGTATATGTAAGCATGTTTCATTTAGTGTACTAAGTACATGATAAATATGATGTTCCTCTTATTCATTATTTAAATCATAATAATTATGAGAGTAGACACTAAAAAATATCACATAATGGTTTTATATGTTAAACTAACCCATAGACCACCTCGGGACCCCTTAAGAACTTTTTTATAACCTTTTGATTAAAAACTTGGATCATGCTAACTAACTAACTAACCCACCTTGACCAAATTGACATTACCCTCAATCATCTATAGTCACCCTAACCACTGAAAATTAATCTTGACTACCAATGGTTAGGTGCCAACCATCTGAATAGTTAACTCCAGTCAACTCTATCTTGATTTTTTATATTTAGCTTGTCTAGTTCACGTGTGAGCCAATGCATGTGAAAGATAAATTTAGACACCCTATTAGACCCCTTTTTGAACCTATTGTTTGACCTTTCCTTTCTTCCTATAAAGAGATAGGAGGAGTTGAAAAGGATCCATCATCAATATGCATCCAAAATTAGATATTCTTGCATTAGAGCTTCCTTTTGTAGGTATTCTCCTATCAAACTAGCAACTAGGCCAAATATCTAAAGTGCTACCATCCATCAGCCAATAGCCAAGTATCATTACTCTAATTAAATTGATCCAAACTCCATCAATTATTTCTTAGCCATGCACCTCAACTCTTGTTTAGATCAACAAGCTAAGCATTTGTTCTCAATAATTACTTTACTTTGATTTTGTTTCTCAAATAACCTAGCCCAAACCCACTTTTAGAATTTTATTTTGCAACCTCATCAACCTTTTTTTTAAACTAGACTAGGATCCACAATAACCATTGACAATCACCCTAACCATCGAAGGTCTATCCATAACCACTGATGGTTTCCAACCACCAACAGTCACCCTAATCTCCAATGATCACCCCAACCATTGATGGTCACTGATTGACAATGTTATTTTCACCCACCAAAAGTCAACCAAATCCAAATTTCCTTCCTTCTACCTAATCATAGAACCTCAACCTATTTTATAGACCATACCTAATTCATTTAGCATTAATATCAATCTATTTATTTCTATAATTATTCAAATTCACCTATTCATTTATCAAGAACTTATTGTATTTGATTTTAATACCTTCTATCAAGCAATTTGTCTTTCATTTTTAGAACTTGATTATTTAAAATTATAGATTGATTGCCTCCAATGAAGCTTATGCTTCTTATACCTATCTTTCTAGGAAATCCACCCTACTATCTAACTAAAAATCCTCTCTTTAGTTATTTCTTATATGTAGGTCATTCCTTCCAAGCCAAAGAAGAGTATCTATAACCTTCTAGATCAACATGTATACAACATATCAATTTTTTCTACCATACCCTTCTTGATTTTATTCCTCTCTTTCTTCTAAAGAGTATAAACAAAATTTCTCTAAAATAATTTGGCATACCCAATGGGACCCTTGAGTCTTTTCTTGGGTTCATAGTTGCATCTAGGTGCTTCTTCTCCTTATTTTCTACTCATATAACAAAATCAAATTTTCATTTTGGGCTTAAAATTGACTGCATCCATTGTTTACTTGATTATTTTATCTCAAATAGCTTAATTAATCAATTGAATTAAATATAGCTTCACTCTTATCACACACACAAGACCAAACCACTTATACTTAATAAAGCATAAAAACATTAACATAGGGCCTAAATGGGATTTCATCACCTAGCAGTCATCTTTTTTGGCTATCCTAATTGGATTTCATCACCAAGGGGAGAACCAACTCAGCTCTCTAGTTGAGTATAATATTTGGAAATTGGTATATCTTGGATGAGCACCCAGGACCCTTATTGCTATGATGTGTGAAGTAAGGAGGTATGACTTTATATCAAGTCATGTACTGATTTCCAACATAGATCCCTTTGAGAGCCTAAACACAACCTAAAACAAACCATATACTTCTTCTCTAGTACCTGATCTATACGCAATGTTGAGTCACATAATTCTTAAAGCTTAAGGCATAAGCCACAAGAAAGACTAAAATTATCCTTAGGATCTAATGTGCTTTAGTGTGTGTTTTATTTCCTTGAATTTTTCTTATCTTATCTTTGTTTGAGTTTTGATATTTCTTACATCTTATTTTCCTTATTTTCATGGTTTTAACTAGACAACAACTAAGATAGCAAGCAAATCAAAAACCCACCTCTTGATCATCTATCTTCCTCTTCTCCCTCGTCCATGGAGTACATATAAAATATAGAGAGTTATCCCCATTATTTTAGGACTCCTACCATCCCTTAGATGGTTACCCAAGGTGATGCATATTTTTCTACCTTTTTGGATAACAAACCCATAACCCTCTAACATTACCTTAATGCCATATCTCACCATACCCTTACTTTGGTTACACCTATTGACCTTCTCTATATCATGTCATCCCACCTTATGGGTGACACTTCTATAGCCACAATCTCCACCCAACCTTTAGTCACCCAAGCATCATACTCTAATAATAACCCTATCAATACCACCATCCAAAACTAACCCACTCAACCAAGTAACACCTAAACACCTTCTTCCCTAACTAATAACCCTCCTAGTATAGGAGCAATCCAAAATTTGGACAGTGGTACTTCCATTACCATAAGAATACCTTCTACTTGTGTCACCACCGTTCCCCTCATTCCTAATCCATCTACCTCCACTCCATTTCAAAACTTTGTGGTTCCCATACCTTCTACCCTTCCACCCATTAGTACCAAAGTTACCACCTACCCTCTATCTACTAACCTAATTGTACCTCCTACATAACTTGTGTTAATCTCTCAATAGGTACCCATTATAAAAAACCTAAGCTACATCCCTAACCCATAATGGTATGTACCTCTACCTTCCACCCAACCACATATATCCATATATTCATATATGACATCATCCCAACCACCCATGTCCATATACCAATATGTGGCAACTTTTCAACCCCCCCAATAGCTATTCATATGTTGTACCTACCCAAATACAACATAATCTACCTTACAACTATAGGGGTACATAACCATAAACTAACCTTGTTAAAATGTTAATAGACAAAATGACTATTTTAGATTCGTCTATCTTGGGGACCCATAACCTCTTATCTTATGATCAAATCTACAATGAACTAATTCACCCATCTGTCCCCATTTAACCTTATCCTCCTCAATGGGAACTTCCAAAAAAAAGTAATTTTTAGAGTAAGAAAGAACCCCAACAACATCTAAGATAATTTAGGCATTCATGCTATATGATCACCTCTTATGATGCTCTCCTTATCTGTACCTTCCCCATGTCTCTATCAGGTTCGACACTATATTGGTATAGTGATGTTATAAATCACCCCCTCTTTTCTTTTTCCCAACTAGCTTAGATTTTCTTAGATTGCTTTTCCATAAACATCTCTATGAAAGTCTCCATCACTAATATTTACTCCACTCAGCAATTTGATGATAAGTCCATAGCTAACTTTTTATCTCAGTATAAAAGCCTGATAAATCAACTCTCTTTATCTTTGCCCCAACCTGAGATGATTGAACACTTTGCCCATGTTTATGCCAAACACATCTCCTCTACTTTATGGGTCAGAGCTTTAGGACTTTTGATGAGGCTTTCACCATGGCATGTAAATTAAAAAATAAAGCCATTAATGAGGGGAAGTTGAAATTGAGAAATAAGAATTCCACCTTCAAATAAAATGATACTCCCCATTCCAAACCTAGAAATCAAACCAACACTAACAACAAAAACAAGGGAACCATAAATGTGATTGTCCTTAAAACCGCTCATCCACCCATTGTTAACCAATCCAAATCTTCCAATCCATCCAAATAAAACACTATAAACCTAAAGCAAAACAATCAATATCAATTTACTCTACTAGGGGATTCATATGCTTCAGTCTTAGAGAAATTGTTGAAAGTAAATATCATACAGCTGCCAACGATCAAACCTCCACAACAATGTGATTCCTCCAATCCTATACCTAGTTGGTATAAAGAGAACAAATTATGTGCCTTTCACCATGTCATTGGGCATGATGTTAGTAGGTGTAATACCTTTAATAATTTCATCAAAACCCTCATTGATAAGGGGGAACCTGTGTTGGATAACCCCAACACACCCCCAAATTAGGCACTTGACATATTTAGACAAGCATTTCCTGACCATGAAACTTCCATGAACAATGAAAAAATCAAGTGGAATCCTATCACAACCATGAAGTCCATACCATTAATGTAGTACTTATTCAACTCATTACTAAGGAAACCATTGATGAAAACACCTTTATTTCCCCTCTACTTATTGAGGTAGTGAAGTCACTCTAAATTTCTCTAAAAAATGAAACCCATGAAACAAGCCCTCCATCTACTCCACCAATTAAGGTATTTGAGTTATTCCTACTTTGGAAGACACACCAAAAGATGTATCTTTTAACATGATGTCCTTCTCCTCCATCATAAAGCAATCCACTCTCCCTTTGGAAAGCATCTCTACAGAAGCAATCACTCTACCTACCTCTCCCATAGGAGATCCATCTTCCCAAACCTTGGAGTCTTTTATTAAGGAAAAGGATGAAGTAACCATTTCTCTCTCTACCCATGGGTTTGACCTTCAAGCTCAATATCACAAGGATCAAACCCATATATAGACCTTTCTCTAGACTAGTTCAAAACTTAGACTACTTATCCCAACCTAACCTAGATCATGCCACATTCTAGAACCATCTCAATATTACTTACCAAACCAAGCAAGAACCTTCAACCACACCATTGTCATCCCAACCTTGTATTCCCACTATCAAACCAACTTTCACCACAACTAAGGAATTGGAAACCTCCACTAACTAGACCATACTTGAACTATATGAACCGAATCCACCTAAAATAACCAAGCCACCTTCTACCATTCTAAACAAGCCTACCAAAAAGCTTTACATACTCCCTATTTAGGACCTTACTCATCCCTCATTGAAATTGGAATTAACTCAACCAAACCCACCAAAGAAACCCCAAACCAAAATAATAAAGAGGGTAAAAACACCCAAGATTTCACAAACCAAAATGGTACCTCCCTTTCTACTTTGCCTTATATTTTGGGACCTCACCCTTCTACCTTGGTAAGGAAACCAACCATCCCAAATAAGTCTCAAATTTAACCACCACTTTTAGCTATACCATCACTCCTAATTTAATCCACACCTATTTTTACCAAACCACCCATAAAAAAATCTCCTACTTATAATCATCTATAAAAAAATTGATTGCCTCTCAAATGTCTACCTCAAAACCTTAAAACCCTAAGCTATCAACTTCTCTAACAAAACCAAAACTATCTTTCAAGAATGATCCTCTACCCAAAAACTCTACCACTAAGCCTACTTCTAAAAACTTTCCTGACCCAACTACCAAAACCAAGACCTCCACACATTTGCCACCACTTCTTATGTCTTACTCAACCATCTTATAGAGGTTATTACAAGCATATTTCTTAACCCTGCCACCTATCAGACCATTTGACCCACATAGTCAAAAACCATCCTGGTATAATGACAAATTGGTATGTTCATACCATAGGACACCTAGGCATAATATGGAGTATTCTAAATCTATCCAAGTAATAGCCCATCAATTATATCCTAAGGATGACTTATTGCTAGATGAACCACCTATGAGCCCACCACTGATTGAAGAACTAAAAGTCATCAAACAACATTTACCTACTCCTCCACTCTCACCTCAAATTGAAAAGGAACCAAAGCAATCCTCTATCCTAATGCCTCTTGAAATCCATACCATCCATGTGGTCACATGATCACAAGCTCAATTGAAGGATAAGGGAAAATTAAAGGTGTCCATTTTGTGGACATATTCCTCTTCTACCACCCAACCCAAGATGTCCATCTTGGGTCCCTCTTAATCCAACCCTTACGAATCAATCCAAAGAGTGGTTTTGAAATAGCCTCACCAAACACTAGTGAATATGAGTTTATATGAATTAATCACAACCTTTCCCCATCATCATCAAGTAATGATAGAGGCTTTCAATCCATAAAGGTCCAAGTAACAGACTGACAACTCTAGTAGCCTTTATCAGAGCTCTTCAACTTTCCAACCTTGTTACCCAAGAATTCAAAAATATGCTCCATCCATCTAGATGACCCAGATCCTCCCCTCTTCATTACTACATATATCAACCAAACCCACATCGAGAGGGTTATGATTTATGGGGGAGATAAGATCAGCATTATCTCCTCTCATGCATATAACCAACTCAAATTACCTAAGAACATTATGTTAAAAACCTCTATAGTACTTTGATCACTCAACAATGCCATGGCCATAATTTTAGGAGTTGTTATCCTCCACATTCGCCTAAGACCCCGTACACTTTATGAGATCTTATATGTAGTATAAGGTGATTTATAATACAACATTTTTATGGGATACCCTTGGATAATTTCCATGGGATATGTGCTATCCACCCTACACTGATGCATCAAATTTGAACATGAATGTTAGTTGTTATCACACAAGCTGACCTAAGTCCTTTTACATCATGCAATATGACGTATTGACCTAGTTACATTATCCTTCCCCTATCAAGAAAACCCTCACCAATAAAAGATAAAACTCCATATTATTCTACCACCAAAGCATCCACTAGATCATCCATGCCTTCTACCCAAAACCTCATGATGGACCCTTTGGAATCAACCTTCTAGCATTTTTCATTGGGGGAGTATCGACTTCTGACAATAGACACTTTTCCTAATTCTAAAGAGTATCATAATCTTGACCAACAACCTAGTTATGACCCCAATATTAGAATCATTATTTTTTTATCCCTTAACATGTCAAACCAATTTCATTTATGGGGGACTTGATAAAACCCTTGACACTTCTCCCATCTCTTTTTCACCTTGACCATTCACCTCTAGTTTTTCCTACCTAGATAGACCAAAGTTTGCCAAGACATACCTCTATAAGTGTGCTTGGAAGGAATTTGGCCTAGGTCAGTATGAACATGGGCTGCATGAGTTTATCCCAATCAAGACTTGAAAATCTCATGAAAAACATGGCCTCATTTTCATGACACCTAAACAACAAACCAACCTACCTCCCACTATCATCACTGATGAGGAAATCCCATCCTCACCATCCACTACACCATCGATAGCTGAAGATTCCAACATCATCCCCCTATTTTTTTCATCAATATGATTAGCCTTAAACCCCTAACTTATTAAAAGGATGGGGTGATCATAACCATTCCTCTAGCCCATCTTGAGATGATAATAGATGACTCTCTTACCATTAATATTGTTTGGTGTTAGGATGGTGATTCCATTATCACATATCTTAGTGCAGAAGATCCCTTTATCCACAAATATCTTCCTCTTGTGACTTAAACCATGTTTAATAAATCCACAATGGATATCAACTTGGGTACTTTAGATAACCTATGCATTGTTAAAATTGGCCAATTGCTAAATTTTGAGGAACTTAGAGACTTTCCCTCTTTCTTGCATGACCACAACATAGCATTTGTTTGGTCTTTTATAGACATGATAGGAATTGATCCCTCTATCACCACCCATAACATAGTCACAAATCATTATTCCAAGCCAGTTAGGTAAAATTTTTAATGAATGCACCCTTGCATAGCCCTTCTTGTCAAAGAAGAGATTCAACATCTCTTATCCATCAATTTCATTCAACTAATTAACTATCCCTAATGGGTCTAAAACATTTCAATTATCACCAAAGCCATAAGGGGAATATGCATTTGTGTTGACTTTCATGACCTAAACCTTGCTTGCCTAAAGGATGAATTTCCTTTGCCAATCATTAAATAGCTTATTGATCTTATGACTAGCCATGTGATGCTATTTATTATGGATAGATTCTTGGGTTACAATGAGATCCTAATAACCTTTGAAGATCAACAAAAAATTTCCTTCATCACCCCATGGGGGACTTTATTCTATCAGGTTATTCCTTTTAGACTAAAGAATGCTGGTGCAACCTACCAACATGCCATGACCTACATCTTCCATGACCTTATTCATAAAATCATAAAATATTATGTCAATAACCTTCTTTGGAAATCCAAATGTCATAAAGATCATTTGGCCATTGTAATATTATCTTTGAATGACACATCCATTATCATGTCCACCTTAACCCAAAGAAGTGTATTTTTGGGGTCTTGTCAAACAAGCTCCTTGGATTTATCATCTCCCTTTAGAGAATCAAATTTGATCCTAACAAAATCAAAGAAATCCTTGACATGCCTCATCTTACCCAACTCAAGCAACTTTATAGTTTGCAGGGGAATCTCCAATCCATTCATTGCTTTATCTCTTAGCTCTCAGATTGATGCCAACATTTCCATCACCTTTTTAATAAGGATGTATATTTTAAATGAAATAATGACTATAAAAATGCCTTTGATTTTCTTAAAGAGTACCTTTTATCTCCACTTGTCCTCATTCCTCCCAAGGAAGATCAACCTTTTTACCTTTATATCTCTGCCACTGACCACTCCTTAGGGGTAATGATAGCTCATTAGGATGAATAGCATAAAGAGCAAGCCATCTACTACATTAATCATATGCTTGTAGATTATGAAACTAGGTATACCCATACTAATAAACTTTCCATAGCCTTGGTTTTTATGGCCACCAAACTTCACCTCTACCTTCTCAACCATAAGACCTATGCCATAACCAATATTGACCCACTCACGTATATGCACTCTAAGCCATACCAAAACCAATATATGTATAAGTGGCTCATGATTTTGGCTAAGTTTTATCTTGAATTCATTTAATATAAGTTAATTAAAGGGTAAGCCACTATCAAATAATAGGCTGAAGCATCATTAGTAGATACCTACCTCTTCTTATTGAGTTTCTAGATGAGTCCATTGTAACCCTCTCTCAGGTAGACTTCACGTACCAAGTGACCATGTTCTTCAATGGATAAAAGTGTCAATATGGTGGGGGAGCTAGCATCATCATTATTCTCCTTCATGGTGAACCTCTTCCTTTATACTTCAAGATAGATTTTGAGTGTACTAATAATATGGTCGAGTATGAAGCTCTAGTGATAGGTTCCATACTAAATTACCCTTGGAAGTCAAAATAATCAACATTTTTAGAGACTCCCAACTTGTGGTCAATAAAATCAATAGCTCTTACTAGTGTAAAAATGATTTTTTGTAATAGTAAAAAAAATTAGCTGACTTAATCTTAGCATCATTTAAACACTACCATATCCAAACCACTCTATGATCTATGAATAAGTTTGCCAATACGATGGCTTCCCTCACTTCCCAAATCTTATTTACACCCTATGACTCTTAGCTATCTATCATTATCCATCAACTTACCTAAGCTTCTTATGTCAAATCAAACTCTCCCACCATCTTCAAGGTGGAGGAAACCCAACCTGACCTTTGGTATCAATAGAAATTTAACTATCTCAACCTTGCCATCATTCCTTTTGATCTTTCCTAGAATTCTCAAAGAGAATTTATTTAGAGCACCTCATGTTATACCATACTAGGAGTAATTATTTATAAATGTGTCTTTGATGGTTTCCTCTTTCGTTGCCTACATAGTCATACAATATCTCATACTATTATAGAAATGCATGATGGGATATATGGGGGACACTTTAGTGGTCTAGTTGTTACTAAATTTATGCTTTGCCTGGGCTATTATTGGCCTACCCTTAACCAAGACTATTTTTATTATGTGAAAAAAGTGCATCAAATGTCAAAAACATTCCAATTTACATCATGTACCTATCCATAATCTTCAAGTATTCAAATATTTTTGGCCCTTCTCATAATGAGGTCTAGACCTTATTGTGAAATTTACCTCCATTCTTCATAAAAACATCATTTTATCATCACTATGACTAAATATTTTACCAAATGGGTAAATGTTATTCTTCTCATCTCAACTAAAGTTGACAATATTGTCAACTTTATCAACCATCACATTATCTATCATTTTGATGTTCCTCACAAAATTATCACCAATAATGGAAAATCCTTTAAAAATAAACAAGTCCAAGGTTTTTGTGATGCATTAGGTATCAATTTAAGTTTATCATTTCCCTATCATCCATAATCTGATGGATAAGTGGAAGCCTCTAACAAAACTCTCAATAACATGCTAACTAAAATGGTTAATGCATCTAGACAAGATTGGCATTTACACATCCCCTTTACCTTATGAGCCTATCATACTAGCATTTAGACCCCCATGGGTGCTACCCCTATCTCCCTAGTTTTTAGAGTAGAGGCTATATTGTCTCTCAAAGTATAAATTAACTTTCTTTACATATCCTTTCAAGATATCATATCTAAGAGTGATTATCATCAATAATGTTTAGTCCAACTTGAGCTACTTGATGAACATGATTTATTCACTTTTAACCACCTTAATGTATATCAAAAGAGGGTTAGGCATGCTTATAAAAAACACCTTAAATTACAAGAATTCAATATCATATACATCATCCTCAAGGAAAATCAACATGTTAAAATTATGGAGAAAATAAAGTAGGGTAAGTTTTCTTTCAATTGACTTGGACCTTGTATCATAATGTACAAGTATGGATTAGGAGCTTACTAGTTATCCTCTCTTAAAGGGAAACCAGAACCTAAGCCCCTTAATGTTTTGAATTTTCATCATTTATTTTATTAAAATAGGATAAAACTCACCTTTTTGTCTAACTTAAGCTCATCCCTTGTTTTCAAACCACATTTATCTCTTTATTTTAGGGACAACTAATTAAAACTAAATCATGTGATTATCCATCACAATCATAGCCTAATCTTGAACAATGGGTACCATGGATCTACCCATGGCATGATTATCATGGTACTTTTTTCCCCTTTTAAGATGGATTCCCATGGTCATTATTTCTTAAACCTCTTATACACCTAATAAACCTTGTTGTGCTTTAGTTATGGCTTTATAAAGATGAAACTTTAAGCCTATATAAGCAATTCAATGACATCAAAATAAAAATCAAAAGAACTCATATGGGTCCCTCTCTAATATTTGTATACTATTCCCTCAAAGTATATATGCCAAAAAAACATATAAAAATTACACAATATAAGGTAGATTGCTCCCTTGAAGGACATCTATCAACAGCCTTAAAAAAAGCACATAAAACTTAGACAACTCCCTTAAAGGATGGTTGAGTCAAGCATTAGTCAAAGCTTAGCAATCTCTTGGAAGCTTCCCACATTGATCAACATTGCCAACCTTCTCAAGCAACAAAAGAATAGCCAAAGACCCATTATCAAACATCAACAAAAAGCAACATAATTTTGAAAGCCACAATTGACTTTCATAAGTAGACTACGTCATGTATTGATCAGTTTACACCTTATATGACATGGACTTGTTTATATTGAATTTTTGGTGACCTTTCAAAAGAGACATGTTAATTTCAAAATAAGGTTCCATCTTCATTCTCCCTCCCCTTTATACACTCTATACACAGGGGATTTTAAGCTTACTTGACATTATGTGATCAAGACACCTTTTTAACCAACTAATGAATGAGAATGTGAAGCATTCAAAGGGCTTATGTTTCTTAGGTAGATCCAACTTTGGTTTATTTTAATCCTTGCCAAAGAAGAAGCATTGTGCCTCCTTTTTATTCTCTCATACTTGTTGATATATTCACTTAGACATTTGTCTCTAGATTATTTTCTCTTTCTCACATCTAGTTTTGTTATTTAACTTACTTTATGTGCTTCACCCTAATCTAAACAAAATGACCATAATCATAACCACATCACATGATAAACAAAAACATACACCATTAACATAATCACCACTTCCATACATAGATCAACTATCACCATCACATCCTCTTAATCACATATGCCATATCCACCACATGTCTAAATTTAAATGAAGAAGCATATACTCATTAAATTTTAGCATGAACACCATAATTATATCAATATCATAAACATGATCATTTCAAGCATGAAATTAAATGATCACATTCTTAAATAACATCATTAAATACCATAATTATAATGTCATAACCATCATCCTCATTATCAACAACATCACATTACCATCACATAATCATATCGAGATCATCCTAGTCATCCATAACCATCACATCATAATCACATCAATAAAATTAATCCATATCAACATCATAAAGAACATAAACTAATGATACATATCATCACATGCCTAACTAGGTGAGTCCACATCAACATCATCATGAGTATAACCATAATCAAAATGACATCATCAATAATCAATTTGAACATCACAACCATGAAACACAAACCATAAACAAATGATCACATTTATATCTCATAAATAATCATCATCATGTATACATATCTCTAAAACATACATATTGTTTCATCAACACATAGGCTGATATCAAAATCATATGGAACATCCAAAATATCATGTCTCATGACAAAACTATGATCCTGGGGCACCACTATCTCTTAGAGCCTGGCCTCCTACACCTGCCTATCTACCTATAGATGTGGCCCACTAACATGGTGTTTCCATGTTAGAACTTCTTGTGATATTGGCCCTATATTCTCCCCATTAGGGATCATTTGGTAAATTCTTAAAGACCAAGCCCTCATAATACTATAACTCCTCCATTGTCACTACATATCTTTGTATCGAGATAGTCCTTGCTAGTCCTATAGTTGATGGTACTCCACCTCCTACTTGTTAGAGAGAATCTCTCTCCTAAGTCACTCAAGCTAGTTGAGACCCAGCGTGATCTCTGTCACCTATTAGAGTAGACACCTGACCCTATGTTATTGCTAATGATGCTTATGTTGATGTTAAGGATGCCTAAGCTATGGTTAGGGCTGCTCATGCCTAGTCCCTCTCAGTGGTCACTACCTATACATCTAGGACAACCCCTTGTATCTGAGCTTGTTGACCATCTCCCCCTATATCAACATCCATGTCATACTGACCACCATCATTATCTCCAAAGTTGGATATAGCATAGTGTGCCTAGTACCATGTAGGATATCTAGTTATAACACTTACATCATCCATATCTATCCTCATAGGCAAATCCTCATGATCAATAAAATCATGAACTAGATATGGAATGGGTAGTGGAAACTTTGCATCCTCCTTCATATATCTCAAAATTACCTTGGGTATATCCTACATGAGGTCAAATTGCCTTTATACCCTATCAAATAGAATCATCTCTATCTCATGGTCTCATCTACCATAGATCCATTTGTAGCTTTGAATATACATTGTATGCCTAGCCTAGAAACCTAACATATGGTCTCCAAATAATGTCTCCAATAACCAAGGTATGTAGTCAGCCCCTATACCAGTGTATATCATGTGATCCTCCTCCTAGTCTTGAGAGGGCATAGTCACCTCTCCACTTCATGTATCTAACCCTATAATCCATTTATGAAAATCCCTCTCATGGTATCCCTAGAGGTCTCAGTACCTAGATGTGCTTGTAAGCCCAATAATGGAGGACAAACTTGACATTGATTATGTATCTCCTAGGGGATTAGAATACCTATAACTCTTAATAAATATAAATTAGAAACATAGGTTCCCATGAAAACATTATACAAACCAACAATATCTCCTCCCACTACTATAATTTGGTAGTTCATAATAGGTGACCACTATCATCATCATCATGACTAGCCACCTCTCACCCCTATCTCTTTGGTATAATGGTATGTAGTTGAAGCCTCCTAAGTACCACCTCTTAAAATCAAGGTCATCTAAATATAAGAGATCCATCCATCCATGTAGCTCATTACTCTCAATATGGTAGATTGGCTCCCTCCATATGGGTAGTTGTACTTTCCTATGGATGTCCTTAGGCAAGATAGTTGACTTAGATATAGGAAGTAATAAGGTGTTAGTAACAAGGTCACCTCTATTGATGATTGCCACTAAAATCACCACATCTTAAGTTACATGTTGATAATACCTCATACCTTTGAGGCCCACATCCTCCATATACTTCCAATCATCATCAATCATCCTATGCTAAATATCATCTAGTATCTAAGGCACTCTATCCCTCATTTGTATCTACTCTTGTACTTGTAGGGTTCTATAGCAACAACCTTAGTTCACTGACATATTTTGCCTATGAATTCTACCACTTGCACTTACTACCTATTCTAATGTATAAAACTCATAACATTTACTTAATATGACCTATACCTATTAATTTACCCCATCATTTGACCTTATTACTACATACACATTACCTTAACCTAAACCCTACCCTAACCCCTTCACCTCACTTTAACCCCTTAACATCAACTATTACCCATTAACTATTGCCTATCAACTGTCATTGTTTAACATTAACTATTACCCATTAATAATTCTCATTATTATTTTTTCTATTCATTTCCCTTTGTTTAGTTGTTATTTTTCTATTGTGTATGAGCTTTTTATTTCCTTTTGTTCCATGATCCTTCTTCTTCAAGCATTAATGTCTTTTGGTTTTATACCTCACCTATATTTATTTTTTATGGATAGGGCCCCTTCAAAATCCACTTTTACTTTTAATAAAAACTATTTCATATCAACCATCACTCTTTAAAAAACACATCCATCAACCACCAATAATCAACTATTCCTATAGTCAACTATTAATGGTTAGGTGATTGACCATCGATGGTCACCATAAAGTGGCCTATCAATGGTCAAGTATCAGATGCTAAAGGTTACTATTAATTGACGATGGATATAAATAACCACTAATGGTCACTTCAAGTGATCATCAATGATCACACCAAACCTTACCCTCTAAATCTACCTACACAAACCTCACAACAACGAAAACAAACATACCTCCACCTACCTCTACCCTCCCTTATCTACCTAAACCCTAAAAATTTACATATAACCTACCATTTCAAATCCAAACACAAAAACAACTACCTAATCCCTAGTTCTAGGTTAAATCCACCCACATAAACAATAAAAAATAACCAAATTCAAATAAACATTCATTTGTTGAAATTGAACCTAATCTAACAATTCAAAATAATACCTACATCATTCCTTGACCATCATCGAGGAGTAACTCTAGGGACCACCACCTAATCTCATGCTCTCCCTTATCCACTCTACATCCTGGTCAAGTCAAACTTCTTTTCCACCCTCTGTTAACTCAATCCACCTCACTCACTCAATCAATCACTAGCGACATCATCACCATTTTCTCACAAAATGCCAAGATCTAGTCATTAAGGGTTTCAAGTTCATAATGAGAGAATAAAAACCCTGACAGTCTTTTGTCTTCACCCTTTTAGGGCTGACATGTGACTATCGATGGTCAGGGTGACCATCAATAATCAATCCTAAGTGTCAACCATGACCATTAATGAGTTATCATTTCAGGGATTTTTCCCTCCTAACCACACATTTTCAAACACAACTAATCTAACCATTCATTTTTAATTTCTCTAACAACCAAAATCAACTGCCTTACCTTATTAGTAGCCATTTTAGATCATCTATTGCATATTTTTTGATGACCTTGTTTTGGTCATTTTGACTACACTTATAAATTTACCAAGTTGAACATTTTAAACTTGCACTACCTTGTGCATACCTAACCAATTTTTGTCTTCATAGGAGTAATTCCTACCTTGGATACCCATAAAAACACTGACCTTATCTAGGATACTTGTATTTACAAATGTATCCCAACTATCACATATGGTCACATGGTCCACTTATTACTTGTCCTTCTAGTATCGATCTTATTTTTACCCAACCATGGCAACCTAGTCATTGTGTGATCTTGGCTATCATACTTAGTCAAACTTTGTGCACATGTTTTCACTTTAGTGCCCAACCTACCATGTACTTCATCATCACCTTACCCACTTATGAAACCCACACCCTATTTTTTTTTACCTCATATATTCTTAGTTTTAGGGGGAACACCTCCTCCCATGCTTGAGATAATTGAACCTTTGACCCGTAGTCCATTTTTGTTTTATAGTTTACTGATACAACCTACATAATAAAAGGGGTATATTTTAGACATTGGAAAATTACACACGATGGTTATACATTTTAAACTAACCCCTAGACCACCTCAAGACCCCCTAGGGACTCTTTTATAACATTTTGACCACAAAATTGAATCAAGCTAACTAACTAACTAACTACCCACCTTGACCAAACTTAACCTTACCCTCGATCATTGATTATCACCCTAATCATTGATGGTTAGGCTTGACTACTAATGGTTAAGTGCCAACTACTTAAATAGTTATCTCTAGTCAAATTCATCTTTCTTTTTTATATTAAGTTTATCTAATTCATGTGTAAACTAATGCATGTGAAAGCTAAATTTACACACCCTATTAAAACGGTTATTGAACCTATTATTTTACCTCTCCTTCCTTCCAATAAATAGAGAGGAGGAGGAGGTGAAAAGGATCCATCATTAATATGAATCCAAAATTAGATATTTTTACATCAAAGATTCCTTTTGTAGGTATTCTCCTAGCACACCAGCAACCAAGCCAAAGATCTGAAGTGATACCATCTATCGACCAACATCTAATTATCATTACTCTAACAAAATTGATCCATACTCCATTAATAAGTTCTCACCCATGCACCTCAACCCTTATTCAAATTAAAAATATAAGTATATGTTATCAATAATTAGTTTACTTTGCTTCTATTTCATAAACAACCTAACCTAAACCCACTTTCTAGAATTTCATTCGTCAACCTCATAAACCATTTTATTAAACTATACCAAGACCCATAGTAACCATTGATGGTCATCCTGACTACCAATGGTCTATCCATAACCACTGATGGTTTCCAACCACCAACATTCACCCTAACTACTGATGATCACCCAAACCACTGATGGTTAGTGCATGATAAATAAATAGCAAGCTATTTTCACCCACCAAACCTCAACCAAATCTAACTTTATTTCCCTTTGCCTAATCATAGAACCTCACCCTATTTTTTGGACCACACCTAATTCATTTAGCATTAATTTTAATTTATTTATTTTTATAATTAGTTGAATTTAACTATTTATTTATCAATCACTTCTTGTATTTGATTTCATTACCTTTTGTTATTTATGCAAGCAATTTGTCTTTCATTTTCATAACTTGATTGTTTAAAAGTGTGGATTTATAGCTTCCAAAGAAGATCATGATTTTTTGACCTAGCTTGCTAGGCAATCCACCCTACTATATAGCTAATCAATCCTTTCTTTAGTGTTTTTTTATCTGTAGGTCATTCCTCCCAAGCCAAAGAGGAGTATATATAACCATCTATATCAACATGTGCACAACATATAAAGTTTTTCTACCATACCCTTCTCAATTTTATTCCTCTCTTTTTTCAAAATAGTATAAGAAAAATTTATCTAAAATAATTATAGTGATGTATTTTATAACTCATATGCACCTTAAGATTAGTATTAGTTTATTTTTTCACATGATTTGAAAGTGGATCAGAAAATATATTCAATTTCACATTCCCATTAGTTTATGCCACTGAATCATTCATAGGTAAGCTAAAATTATTAATATAAACATTATTATCATTTATTATATATAGTATATAATTTATTAGCCAAAAAAAATTATTAGTAAGTTACCCAATACATCTATGATAATCGTAATATGCATTGTTTTTAAATCCCTTAGACTATTCTCTATGAATATCAACATCCTTTTTCATAAGGAGAGATATTTGATTGAACTCAAGTAACTTTTTTAATATCTATGAGGATGTTTTCATAACCATGTAAAATGCATCCTTTGTGAATATGATATAATAGTTTGATTATTAGTTTATGACATTACATTAGTTATTAATTTTGATTCACTAATAGTATCATTTACCTTATATTTGAAACTTGGTTTGATATTAACATTTTCACCTGAAGTAGTTTGAGGGATGGACCCATAATTTATATTTTTCATAATAATGAGCTTAACTTCATGGTGCTTGACCATATGTCACATGTCATCAAACTATTTAAACTGCTTGAACATAATAGAATAATTTAGTGGTGAAATAAATGTTTTATTATGTATTTTCAAAAAATCATTATCAGCTATGGTATTTTTCATCTTATATAAAATGGTATTGAAATAAATAACATTATCATTGATGGGTTCATGATGTCCTTTCTTACGTTTTAAAATTTTATCATTGAACAAATTCTCATTAATTTTGATTCAGAATTACACTAGGAATTAATTTTATAAAGGATTTGAGGCATGGAATTATTGAAATGGGAATCCATATAATAATTAAAAATAATGGTTCATAATACTCTATGGAAAAAACTTTGAAAACAACATATCATTTGATGAGTAGTCCAAACATGATGCAAGAAATTTTGTACAATTTTATTCAAGATCACCTTTACCATGATATAATGTGACTTTAAATGAAAAAAAATTTGATACATAATGGATAAGATGAAAAATTTGGGGCCAATGTGTTATTTATTAATTATAGTAAATGATTTAAATGGACTAATTTATAAGAACCTTATTTTAACTATAAACCTCATATTAAAGATCAAGGATAGTTTGAATAAATATTTAAGTAATAACAATAAAAAAATATATATAAATATATTGTTTCACATGAGTAGCAATTTTTGGAGGCACAAAAGTATGATATATTGGGATAACCACATAAATAAAATAATAAATTTACATTAACTCCACACTATTAATGGACATAACTTGTGTATCTATAGGTTTAGATACATGAATATTAATAGTAGTAGTTTGAATTATTATTATGTAATAAATACCTAAAAACCATAAATTAGTATCATTTAATGTATCCATGTGTTATTATTAAGATGTGACAACCATAACATTATTTAAATTTTAAGTCTCTAAGATTATTTTTAATATTTTATCAAAACAATTATGTTGCATATATACATTATTTTAAAAATTAGATAATGATATAATTTGTGTTAGATATACACCCTTAATTTCATCAAGATATATTCTATCATGATTTTAATTACTATGTTCATTATCATATTTTTTAAATGGTTTAATTTTTAGACATATCATCATTAAAAATATGTTCCTATATTTCCATGTGTTCATTATTGACATTTTAATCAATAGAAGTAATTTTCATTTCATATATTTTAGCTATTTTGGATTGTACACAACATGTGGTTGGACCAAAGGAATATGATTATGTTAAATTTAAACACCACTTAACCTATAACTTCACCTTAAAATGAGAAAAGAAATAACATTTTTAGGTGGCATATAATATGAACATGAAAACAATAATAAAGCTAGGGTTAAAATGGATAAATTAATTCCTTAGAAGGGGAACTCAAAAATTAGGTTTGAAACCTTAAGTTCTAAGATATCTAAGAACATAAGAAGGAAGGATGAAACTGTAAAGGGTAATTTAGTGTTTATCATTATAACATAAATGCTAGGTTCACCACATTTTTTCAACTAATATTTCATTTAATGGTCTAAATAAGACAACACAAGGACAATTCAAACTATATAAAAAATGTCATTCACTACACATATCTAAGAGTAAAATAAGATGATTTATTAAATTCAAATTCATGAAAAAGATAAGATGATAAGACTTATATTATTTATATTTATTTTATAATTTAAATTAGTTCACATCTAAGAGTAAAATAAGATGATTTATTAAATTCAAATTCATGAAAAAGATAAGATGATAAGACTTATATTATTTATATTTATTTTATAATTTAAATTAGTTCACAGTCACTAAAAATAATCTATAATGGACATATAATCATTTCTTTTAGGATAATCAATGTAGAAAAGTACAAGGACATTATTGGGAATACATAGAGGCCTACAGTGATAGGATATGCCCACTATATTTTATAATTGAATTTATAGTATTTTATAGTTTTTCACCATATATATTTTAATATGTATGTCAGAGTGTTACATAATGCCCTTGGTCTTGGGAAAAATTTCATATCTCACCCTTTATCTCAAAACTCAAGATCCATTTTTAATATTATTTATGATTATAAAAAGGGGTTATAAAGATGGTCTTGATATCTACCACCACCTCTGATGAGTGTTCAAAAAAATATTAAGTTACAATACTCTATAAAGGGCTCAAACTATATGTAGTTCTCCCACTTATTTTTATGTGTGGCCAATAGTATTTTCTAGACTGTAATAAATCTTTAGCTTATGACACTTAAAAATATGAAAAATTGAACTTCATTGGTGTTATTATTTGTATTAGGAACCATTCCATTCAAGTATTTTTATATTTTTGTGTTTTAAGATAATTTCTCAAGTATGTGTAGATGTGTTACACAATGTGCAAGTAGTTTTTAAAGTGATATATATATATATATATATATATATATATATATATATATATATATATATATATATATATAAAATCCAAGGTTATTCCTATCTAAATATCACTTTAAAAACTACTTGCACATTGTGTAACACATCTACACATACTTGCACTTTAAAAATTATTTTGGTGTTTTAAGATAGTTTCTCAAGTATGTGTAGATGTGTTACACAATGTGCAAGTAGTTTTTAAAGTGATATCTAGATAGGAATAACCTTGGATTATATATATATATATATATATATATATATATATATATATATATATATATATATATATATATATAATCCAAGGTTATTCCTATCTAGATATCACTTTAAAAACTACTTGCACATTGTGTAACACATCTACACATACTTGCACTTTAAAAATTATTTTGGTGTTTTAAGATAATTTCTCAAATATGTGTAGATGTGTTACACAATGTGCAAGTAGTTTTTAAAGTGATATCTAGATAGGAATAACCTTGGATTATATATATATATATATATATGAACATTTTGGTATTTTATATCCATATATATCATGGAAAAATGTGCATTGTCCAAAAAAAAGGTGATCTAAATTTTAAAAATATCCATTTTGAAATCTTGGGACATTTCTAGTAACCAAAAACAAATAATTACTTTCAACATTATTGAATATGGAGTAAATAATGATATATAATATGGTGGCATTCTTAATAGGATGATTTTTATTTATGGACATGCTGGGGAGATCTTTTATATTAATAATGATATTTTTGAAGGCCAATTCTATAAATAGGAAAATGGATATGAGAGAAGGGTGTGAAAGTAAAAAATGTGTATACATAAGTCATATATGTCATTGATAGGTAAAAACCCAAAATTTTAATTTTAATACTAATATTATATTTCTACATTTAGTTAACGTGTCAATGTAGACACATCTCTTAAATATAAAATAATTAAAAATACTAATAATATTTAAAAATGTTATTAATTTTTATAATTATTTTACCTATGTTCATGGATCATGTATGATTTTTAGAAATTATTTAACTACTAGGAAATATATTAAGTTTATATAATGTAAGGCACAAATATTTATAATTAGTAACTTGACTCAACATTTTAATGACTGTATTGAGAAAATTGGCATTATATACCTTATTTAGACACTATTATACATGATATATGCGACATAAATATTTAAATGTGCATTTTAAAATTGGAAAAATAAATATTATGGATTACATTAAAAATAATATAGAACATACACATCTTATCAAAACAAAATGTTGGGAACAATAAATATTAAGGCTTATATTAAAAATAATATAGAACATACACATCTTATCAAAATAAAATGTTGGGCATGCCCTCATTCACATGACTTGATAGCTTATAAATAACCATTATTTGATGATCAATTACCAAATATTTAATGAATATGATCATTTTATTTATAATAATACATATTTGAGGATATTAATAATCACTATAACAAATGTTGATCCCTAACAAGGCATGGGATAGGCTTTTATACATATATATTTTGGCATGTTTATTATTATATAGTTGTGTACATAGATTTCTAATTTTTTATGTTGTAAATTACATGTCCATTATTACTAATTATTAATTAATATATTATCTCCATACACCCCTCCACACACCACTCTTCCTCCCCCCCCCCGTAAAACACACACACACACACACACACACACACACACACACACACACACACACACACACACACACACACACACACACACACACACCTTTAGCTTGATCTTGCTATATACATCATAGTTATCTACATATACTAGAGATTTTGCGTATCCATGTTTTCACACTTTTTTATGGTATACATTTGTTTAGGTAAAAGGTAGGGTAATATATATATATATATATATATATATATATATATATATATATATATATAAAATTATAATTCCATTTACATCTCTATTATGTAGACACATTTCTTGCTAGTTTGATTTTTATATAGTAACATCAAATTAATCAATTGTATTTAATATATAGAGCTACCTTTACACGCATCTTATTTATTATTAATTAATTAAAGAAGGTATGAATATATTTAATGTGTATATAGATATATTTATTGAATATTACATAATATATTCATAATTTTAAAATATATGATTGTTATTTATGACTCTTTTTTCACCTTGATTCAATTTTTATATTTTATATATTTTGTTTAGCACTTGACTTATATTTTCATCAACATTATTCTATCTGGTTGTTTCATTTAGGTTCTTATGTTTCATTATACTTGACCATTTTATTTTTGATATTTATCTTATCACCTAAAATAATATTATTGATGATGAAAACATATATTAGTACATTTTGTCATATCACAAATTGAGTTATGAGGGAATCATATTTGTGTATAATCCCCCTCGTATCATTTCTTATAGTTTTTTAGTCTTGCTCATTTTATTTCATATATATCCCATGATTTATTATGTTAATTTATATTTTCTTATACATTTATAGAAATAAAAATAAAAAACATGGTTTCATATATGATCATTGTTATTTTCCTATGATAGAATCAAACCCAAACATGATCTTTAATAACTACATTTATATACATAATTTTGGATTTGTGGGGATTTTACCCGCACATTTTTATCATTAATGTCTTATTAGTTTATTTTATCATGAATTTATCATAGTCTTCCCATGGAGGCATGACACTTTTAGTTTCATTTTACACATTATAATGATTATACGTGTATTAAATTAGTAATCCATATTAATTAGTTTTGGATTCTACATGCTTAGCACTATTTAAAAAAAATTATTACTTTAATTTCATATATACATTATTAAATTAAGTGTATGTTACAAAATTTTGTACCTAGAAAATATTTTTTTATTGGAGCATCGTACTTATGCATGTTTCCTATATACATTGGTTTTACATATTTCTACATTACCATATGATCATTATCATTTATATATATTTATTTACTCGAGTATTTTCATATCAAGTGGTATGAGTTTTAAAACATGCACATCATTATCCTTCACTTAATATTCACATGATTATCCTTCACTTAATATTCAATTTATATTTAGACTTGTCACATAATTACGTATATCATATGTTAAGACATTTCAATTTTATCATACACTTTGGGACCTATATTAAATATTTTAATTACACCATTATATGAATCCCTAATTTTAGATTCATATAATTATGTAGTGTGATTATCTTGTGTCATTTTTTCATAGCCCATATCTTACCCATTTAGGGTATAAAACATAATAACATAAAAAAAAAAATTTAAAATGGAAAAAATTAAAACATACAAAAATATTTTTAAAAATAATAAATTAAAAATATTGATAGTTAATATATTAAATAAAATTGAAAAAAATAAATTAAAAAATAATTATTTACAAATTTTATATTTTTATTTATGATAAATATTTTTTATATATTTATTTTACACATATATTTTTCATGACATTGTATTTATAAGTTTTATGTGTATTCATGACTTACATGATATTGTATTTCAAACTATGCACCCACATCTATATGTGGTTAATTTCATATACAAAATATCCTATCTTAAGTTCATTTCCATTTCAATGGATTTTGGAATGATGATATATATCCTTGATCATCCTTTAGAATTTGGAGCTAGATTATACATTGATGATAGTATCTCATTCATATCTTATCACATGGATATTATAACTTTTTAATCATATTTTATCTCATTAATAATAATAATAATAATAATAATAATAATAATAATAATAATAATAATTATTTACCAAGAAAACATAAAATTGAGAATATATTTAAAAATTAATATTAAATCAACTACCCAAAAGAGAGTGTTTTAAAATTTTCCCATAAATTAACTATGAATATTCTAAATTATGATTATTACACTAATATATTGATTATTTATGCACGAATGATTTCTTGTGTGTACATGTTTTTCTATTATTTTTTCATCCTTATTCACAAAGGATTTTGTTATATTCACGTCTTGTTTGAGTCATGTCTTATTGTGTACCATTAACAACTTAGGTATGGTTGATAAAATTATTTTTTACTAATTGGAGTGTATTCCATTATCATACTATTTATTTAGCTATGATGTCTATCATGCATATTATTTTATACTTATGTAATACCTATGTTTCCATGGTTATTGGCATGAATCTATCCTTTATCTAGAAAATAAAAGGGCTTGATTATGGACTTTGGGGACATAATACTTGTTTAAATTGTGATTTCCTAAATGAAGAATCATACTAAAGTGTGTTGATATTGATATGATACATTTTTCTATGCTATATTTAATTTTAAATCATTTCATGTGGTATATTTAGATGAAAAAATTAGCTTCAAAACATGAAAAATATTAAGATTATGTAAAATATCAAATTTAATATGTTTTTATGATTATAATATGATTTGGATAATTTAATATTTTTAAAATATGATTTATGAAAAAATTTAAAATCATGGAAATATTCATATTCATATGTTTCTAAGATTATAATAGGTTTCGACTAGTTTATTTTTATAAACCTATGATTGTTTTAAAGTTTTTATTTTGAAATTAGTGATTGGAAAAAAATATCTTCATCCATCATCTAAAAATTATGTAATATATCATGTAATTCCAAAATCCAACATATTTCAACATTAAAATTAGATGAATAGTAGAGTGAAAAATCCTTAATCAAGAATTAAATTAGGCTCCTAAATAATCCCATAAAATTGTCAGTTATGATTCAACACTTATTGAAATAAGTTTTTATATGTAATTTTATTTATTCATATTTATTTTTAAATTTAAAATAAATTCATAACATTTTGGAAAAAAAAACATATCAATAGATTTTGATTACATTTATGATTTGGAATTTCATTTAGGTGCATAAATTACACACTGTGTGTGGAATATTAATTCGAGTGTGCATAAAAAAACCCTTCATATTTCTCTAGGTAAGTGAAAATGTTTGTTTCAATAATTTTATTTATATTTTGATGCATGCATATATTTCATTCACATACCCACACCAAAATGTTAACATTTTTTAGACACATAAATTTTAAACATGACTCTTATTCCTTATTTTTTATTCATTTTTTAATTTATTTTAAAAACTTGTAAATTTATCACATTTATAAGACTACCCCTACCCAAAAACTATCTATACATGGTCAGTTGCTACTAAAATCACTCCAACACTTTTTAAAATTGTATCTATTAACAAATCTTAAACTATTTATCAACACTCACCAAATCTTTCCTTGAAAATAAATTTAAAATACATTAATTGAAAAATATGTACACTTTATGGGTTCACCATAGACAAACATGTATAGGTTTTTTATTTTTTATTTCAAGTTTATTATCCCATTTCCATTAATTT
The DNA here is from genome assembly GCA_037957365.1 of Torreya grandis. NCBI lineage: Eukaryota > Viridiplantae > Streptophyta > Pinopsida > Cupressales > Taxaceae > Torreya > Torreya grandis. The sequence goes on along the minus strand of JARHVA010000493.1, from coordinate 1,456,260 downwards.
CACACTTTTAATCTTGTATTTCTACGTTACCATAGTAAATATATGTGCTTAGGTTATCTTAAGGCTAGTATAGTATATGTATATTGTGTAAAAATTGCATTCATTATCTCATTTTTATCTATACAAAATTATAAGATACTTTCAAATATCAAGAGCCAATTATCACTCAATTCAAACATTAAATTAAATCTTATACACTTGTGAGATTCTTATTTTGGGATATATACATTTCCCTTTTGCCAAAGGAGGGTATCATACTCCATGTATATGTGTCATTTATTCTAGGGAAACTTATATTCATAAATAATCACTCATGTTATTCTTTTGATCGACTCACATAGCTATGGTCATCTTATTCTAAGAATTTGGGATACTTATTTTCCAACATTTCCTTGATAGTTTTCCAACTCCATAAAATTTATTTTTAAGGGTTCAATTTAGGTTAAGGAGTAAATGAACATATTATGCACATTCTAATCACCATATCTATAAATAGAGGTAAAATAATAACAAGAAGAAAAAAAGTGCATATGTGACTTAAAAACAAAACTAAATAACTTAGTAAAATGAACTTGGATATAACAAGGCATTCTTATTCATAGTCAAATATTAATAGTCATATAGGTATGAACAATATACCTATAAGTCTAGTCATCTTACATTTTTATATTGTAATAATATATTACACATAGTCTATATATTTCGTATAAAGTCTTAAAGTCCCAAAATAGTAAATAGGTGTCATGATTATTTATCCCTTTGCCATTGACATTACTTATTCTATATTTAATTATTACATTTAAATTTATTTCTTATAATATCTTATTAAACAAATATGAATTATATATTTCAATCATGCATTATTAGGTCTATTTTAATTGCAACTATTCTAATCCTTATTTTTTAAACCCACAACAAGAAAACACAATAACAAAATAAGAGAATATAAATCTTGGGTTAAAATAATAAGTTATTAAATAACTTAATTATCTCTATCATTTTTGATAAATCAAAAATTATTTTATAAAATATACAAAATAAAATTACATTAATAAAACAATAATATAGTTGATTACTTAATAAGGATATGTAATATGTTCATATCATTGTTTGCATGACATTTAAGGCAAATTTTCTAATAATTTTTTTACTCTCACAAATTTAAAAGGGATACCCCATAGATAAATATCATATAACACTCATCAAGACATAAAAATTGTTTTATTGAGTATGGAAGAGATTTAAATGTTTCTTCATAACCTAAAATAGAGGGTATGAATATAAATTAGGGAGAGTCAAGATTTTTTAAAAATAACATCAAGACCCTCATCATGTTAAAAATATCAATTAAAATGTTCTATTAAAATAGTAAAATAATTCCCTGTGAAGGAGTTAAATAGTAGTTCATCTAACCCATGTAGTCATTAAAGATGAATTTAAAATATATATATCAATAATCATTACTCAATATAGTTTTAATATCATTTTTATGAATAATCATTAATATACCTCACAAGTAATATTTTTTCAAACTAAAAGAATAAAAATTATTAAAAAAACTTATTATATCCGACTAAAATCATCATTTTATTCAAATATGGAAAGGAAATATTTCAAAATTAAAGTAAATATTGTCATAGTGTGGTTCTCTTAAATATACACTAAGGAAAGTTAGTAAAATGCAAAAAATAAAGTTGAAATGCCAAGGTCTAAGATAGCTATTAAGTATATAATAATTATAAGAAAACACACAAAATAATAATATTGGTATTAGAAAAAATAAATTTAAAGTTTGTAATTATATCAACCATCTATATCACTAATGGAAAAATCACAAACCCAAATTTCATATTGAATCATGGGAATACAATACTAAAATAATATTAAACTTTCATAAAAAAATCTAACAATGAATGAAGCTTATTTAATGTAATTTCCTCAATCTAGTTTCAACTTCCTACTCTATACCCAAAAACCCTCATTTAAAACTTGAACTTTTTAAATTGATCTCTAATCTCATAAAAATAATACCAACAAAATATATGTTTAAATTCTAGGCACAAGTTTTTAAAATGGAAAAAAACATTGGTGAGATTCCACCTCGTTATAGGTTTGGAAGAGTTTCCTTTTTGTTCAAGAGCTAAGGGATTAAAATATAAATAAATTAAATTCAAAAAATAAAAATGACAAAAATATTGGGATTTGGAAACATTATTTCACCTTTTTATGTGGTCAAATGGTTCATACCTCTCAATTTAGAGTGTTCAAAAAAATCAATATGACTAAACTGACTAATCACAAGCTATATAGTCATATTCTCATAAAAATACCTCATAATTCAACACTATAATAATTAAAATTCAAATTCAAGGCTAATTATTTTAATAAAATCATTAAATATCAGTTATAGTTTATAATAAAATTTAAAGGATTTTATGCTTAAACAATAATAAGAAACAAAATGTCATTATAATTATGAATTGATAAATCAACCATATTATTTGTAGGCTGAAAGTTTGATGGGTGGGAGCAGATGCCCTACACACTTCACTAGAATTTGGGAAGGATTATTGTGAAGGATGAGATTGGTATTGGAGCGTAATTTGATTATCCTTGTGGTTTTTTGTGGTTTTGTTGATTCCTGAGGCGTTGGCCTCATGCTGTCTTGTACTTTGGTATTCTTGGTTTTAATAAAGTTTTTACCCCTCTTTTTTCAAAAAAAAAAAAATCAACCATATTAATATATCAAAATATATAACTCATTTTAGACTCTTATTCATTATTTAACACATTGTTATTGTGATCAAGAAAATTTTCAAAGAAAGGAGGTTAGATCAAGTGTTAATCTATAAAACCATGAAATCAACACACTAACATACTAACATCTCTAAGATTAGATCTTAAGGGGAGATTAATAACAAAACTATGATGAAAACACAACTAAAACATAAAAGACAAATCCTTTTACTTTCCTTGTGTCCTCAAGATAGCTTGTTGAAGTGGCTTTCTATAATTGTTCTCAAGAAGTCTTCATAAATGGTGTGTGGATAAATTTATATCCTCTTGGCACCATGCTTGGTTTGGCTTGATTTTGGAATTATAAGATTATGCATTTGATTCATGGATCAAATATAATATTATAACTTTACTATGTTCAAGTTTTCTAAATGAAAAGATCTAGGCTTGTATTTATAGATTTTCAAATCAACTTAGAGTGGGTTAAATCCTTACCTTTGTTGGATTAAAAGTAATTATAATAGAGTTATGATTTTTCAAGAACTCATGATTTTAAATAAATAGGCATGGGTCTCCAAAAAGATATTTTTAGATATTTTCCAAGATTGAAAAATCAGAAAATGTAATGATTAGCTTTTAAGATGCTCTTGATATTTGAATGTTCCGTTTTGATAATTGATTTAATTGATCATGGATTTAATTAAAATAGGACTTGATTAGGATTTTATTTGATTTAACATGGTAATTAATCCTTTTAAAGATTTTTGATATTGTTGATTGATTTTGAATTAATTTATGTGTGCATTTGGTCCATTTAATTGATTTAATAAACCAAATTAGTTTATTGCATGGTTATGAAGCCAAATTTGAGACATTTAGAAATTATTATGCTATATGGTCAATGGTTGGTAATAATTGGTCTAAAGTTAGATATGAAGCCACTAGTGACCAATTTTAGGTGTCTATAGTTATAAAATTAATACATCACTACCCCCCACACACACATACACACATTATTTTTTTTAAAAACTTTTAAAATGATAATACGATAATATTGTATTAATATCACTATTATGAATAAAGGTCATTCCATCCCCATAAAAACCATGTCAAGTCTAGGTCTATGTCATAAATATGCACAAGGGTCAGTAAACATGAAAAAAATATAATGCTACAACAAATAATGTATTAAAAAAAACATAAAAATAAATATGCTAAATAAAATTGAGCTATAGATATAGGATACATTACTATGATAATCTAATGAGACATTTGCATCCATTTACATATTATACTTAATGTAAAAAGTTAAAATAAAACCATATAACATAAACCAACATTTTTACTTGAAATAACACATAATTAAATAATTGTGCACATTTTATATCTTCATTATTTATAATATGGAGATACCAACCATTATCCAATTATATCCTTCTTGTATATACTTAAATTTAATCATGAATACTTGACAATCTTAGTTTTGGCCCATATTTATCTTAATCAACTTGAGCACTTAAATTGGACTTTGACACATGTTTTATATTTTTTAGATCCATTCCCTTTATTATAATTTAAAGCCCATGTTTTATTTCCTGACCTTGATTTTTCTTGTTTCAAAATTAAAAAATGTATAAAACAAATTCATATAGAGAAAAAATATAAAAAAAATTAAAATTCTCTAAAAATAAAAAATCAGGACATGAACATGATTAGACATATATTTTAAATGATTTTTATATATTATATATATTATTATTAGTAGATAACATAATATTATTAGATTACACATGGATTTCACTAGTATCTATGAGTGTTATGCAAGATAAATTATTTACATGAACATAAATATTGGAATTTCCACCATCTAGTAACCATGCCATGTTGGGGGCATCTTATCCAAAGGTTAAAATGTTTTCAAGTGTTACCATTTTATAACCCTTATATTTTATTGAGATGTATAATTTTAATAAATGTCTTCATAAAAACTCCATATTACATTGTGTACATGGATATGCTATTTTATATGATATGACCATATTGCATGTACATGGTGTATATTACATTTTATGTTCTATGATACTTTGATGATGTTTCATTCATTTCATAATGGGATTGCTATTGTTTGATAACCGTGTGTGGCCCTTGGACATTATGTGAATTTTTTTCATGAATATCAATGAGATTATGGATTTTTATGTGCAACATTTTAATTTATCCATTGCTTTTGGCCCTTATCTTTCTCTGTGAAATATTTTCTTATGTGAAATTTGAACATGCCCCTTATATGTGACCCTTGTCCTTATTTTTTTAATTTTCACTTGTTTTTTTGTGTTTATTTTTTATTTTTTTGAGTTTTATGAGTTCCATTATCCCCATCATGCACTAACTATTACATAAGATTATTCTATTACAAACTATTAATATGAGTATCATTGATACATATATCTAGATTCAAAACTTTAGGCCTTACCTTATATGTTACATACATTATTTGAATAATAGATACCTTACTTTGATGACATACATTTTCACATATGTTATGATATTCAAATATTATATATTAACATTCATGATACATTTAAATTATATTCTGAGAAGAATGACTTTTAAAATACATCCCTCACCTCAAAAGGGGAGAATTTCAGTTGGATTTTCATATAGAGATAAGCCTCTATAAAAATAAAATATTTGTAGTACAAAGTTGAGTTTCAAGTAACTCAATTGTTTTAATAATTTAGTTAGTGGTACAAATTATATAGACATATTCCATTCATATACATTCAAAATTTGAGAACATATAAAAAATTCATACATTTTGGGTGCATATTCATGAGAATATACACACAAGTGTCCCAAAAAAAGACTAAAAGGTTTAAATTTACATATTTTACATTTAGTATATGGTGGTATGAAATAAATTTGTGTAAACTTTACTATTTCTTATCAAATTGAAGGGTCATGATATAGATTCATGTGACACTTTTATTACTACTTGTTATCTGAGGCCATGATAGGGGCATGGATTTTTCCATTACATTTTTTTCATGCATATAGAAACTATGTAAAAATTCAAAATTATAACATATAATTTTTTTTATGGATTCCAATATGTTTATATATTAGAGTTATGAAAACCAATAGTGAAAAATGGGTTCTATTTAATAAATATGTTCACCTTAAATTTTGTAATGAGCACCCTCAATTTTATATGGTGAAACAACCCCCCAAAAAAATTTAGAATTACATTATCAGAGTACATTTGGGAATACATGTTGGACCTAATACCTCGCTTGCTAAAAAAAGTGATACTCATTCAGTGTATTCATATATGCTCAACCAGAACTAAAGGAAGTGATATGAGATAATTAGCTAGAGATAAATATTCACAAAGGATGTTATGGGGAAGCAGGTTGCCTGAAGGATGAACTATGGGGTTCAAGGCATATCAATGTACAAGTACATGGATAATTCCTGAGCACTATATGTGGTATAAGTTATTTGACATAGGATAATTTATAGGTCATTAACCCTCAATAAGCATCTCACTTCCTTTATTAGGTTTTAGGTCTACTCGAGGATGGTTAAATGGTTACTTTTAGACTAATGAGGAAGGACAACTTTTCCCAACCTATGATGTCATTTTATTACAATAAGTCTAAGCAATGAGAAAAAGATCTAAAGTTATTTTTAAAATCATATATAATGTCTAAAATTCTAATAATGAAATTATAAACCAATAATTAACTAAAAACATGCATATTTATACCAATTTTTATAATCACATAGCAAAAATTATTACTACCTAAAAGAGAATACAATCATGAAAGGAATGGAAGCTAAAGTATCATTAGCAACTATTCAGGTTCTACAAGTCTAGAATATTAGTTTCCTCATAGCTTAAGGTAATTTCACCATTGCCTAGTTTATTTTAAGTTCACAAGTTGTATAATTTATTAATCATGAATGCCACTATCTGAAATATCAGTAAAGATATGATTTACGATCAGCTTTATATTTTCCATATATGATATAGTGGGAAGCCTTTAATTGGATCTATGCAAAGAGATCATATTGAAAAATAGCCAATGAATATATAATTAATAAGAGGAAGGAAAAAATTTAGACAAAAATTGTATCACAACCATGTATATATTTCTTTATCATTAATTATTCAATAATCCTTTTATTTAAAGTGGGAAAAACATTCAGCCCATACAACTCTCTTATTTCTCAATTAGTTTCTAGCCATAGGCCAATAATGCATTCAATATTATAACATGGAATAAATTTATATCCATACATATATTTATTAAAACTATTAAGAACATGAAGCGACTAGTTTCTTATCATTTCCTATAATAGGAATTGCACTTAAATGATAAACACTTCACGTAACATTATTCATAAGTATGATCATAAATATATGAGTGATACATGTTTCAATATGAAAAAGTATATAAAAAATTATGACCATCATAAGATTTATTTCATAATCTAAATGTATAACATTAAAATTATTAGTAATATCTCACCCAAACCAAGATTTCTAGCCATACATGGGATGAGTGGATCCTGTTGACCAAATTTGACTTTTTAGTCAAATTGGGACACCTATAGGTAAGAACTTGATTTTATAGGTATATAAGGGGTATAATATATTTTTATGAGGTGAATTGTATTTTAATATATGTCCACTAATATTATATTAGCTTTGGTCAGTTAGTTTTTATGTCCTTATATCATTTTTGGGTCATTTGAGGGGTCAAAATAGTGCATTTAACATTTTGTACAGGTTTCTTAGGAAATTTGAAGGTCCAAATATATTATCTCATTTCCCATGTGTCCATAAAGATATTAATTAACTGAAAAAAATCAAAATATGGTATGTTATTTAGAGAAAAGGTAGTTTTCTTGGCAAAAAGGAGGAAATGGTACTTGTTCAACCTCCTTTGGGAATTGTGCCATTTGGAAAAGGTTGAAATGTGACTATTTAGATTCTCCAATCTCAATACCACATTTTATTTGATCTGGATATGTAATTTCTTACTCAAAACTATAGACACCTAAATCTAGACACCAATAACCTCCAATGAAGCTTTTGACCAATTTCCACCATAATGCACAATTTCGCCTAAAAACACTAAAAAAAATTAAAAGCTTTGAAATTGATATATTTAAGTTCCAATTTTGGTCAAGGTATCACTAAATTATGTAATTTAATTTATGGTCTAGCTAACTTTGATAAGTTCATTTCGAGTCAAAATACCAATTTTGCACTTAGGTACCCTGGATTGCTCTTTTATATCAAATCTCTTACACAAGATGTGTGCCTTTGTTATTTTGTATTAAAAAAATAATAAATGAGATAAAGGATATAATTCATCTGACATCACATCCTAATTCCAATCCAATCAAATTTTAGACCAATAACAAGGCATTCTGATCAATTTGAGTAATTTGTGCACAAAATGTTTAATCATGTTTAAGAGATAATCAAACCAAATTAGGGAATAATTAATAATTACATAGAAAATTATTGAATAATTATATTTATAAATTAATATTTAATATCTACATCATTATATGACCTCATTTCTTGGGAAGACATCCCTACTCCATAAATGCCACAAATATCAGGATTCATGCCTCTCATGCCTCATCAAAGCCCTTCCATGCCTATTCAATGCCCCTCTATCCCAAATATTAATGGGGATATTTTTATAATGAATTTAATAATTGGATTTTTCCATGGACACACATCTCAATCTTGAGATGGACGGTCATGGTTGATCCTTAAACCATTCCAAAAGTCTATAAATTGTAAGCCTCAAAGCCATAATTTTAAGCTCTCATATGCCAAAGTTATAATGCTAAATTGATTCCAAATATTCATGAAAATTATTGTTATATTGTCCAAATATTGATCCAAGCCAAGCCAAACACATAAGGTGCTAAGGAGAGATGAAGGTAGCCAAGCTTTCATTGATGCAGATTTCATGAGTAAAAAACTGAGAAAGCCACTACAACAAGCATTTTGGAGCATCCAAGGAAGGTGAAATAATATTTATTTCATGTTTTAGTTGTGTTTCCATTTTTTTTTGTTAACTAATCTTACCCTAGTAACTAGGCCTAAAAATGTTATGCTAGTGTGTTTATTTCATCTTGTTTTCATTTTGGAACTAACACAAAACTAGCCATCCTCTCTTGAGTCAAATTCCTAGTTCACATAATGACATACCCAGTGGGAATCTATCCCCACAAAGTTGATCATAATTCCCCTACAAGCAAACCAATAACCTTGGTTATGCAAAATATTGGAGTGGGAGGCTCAAAAGAGTGAAAAAATTAAGTAAAACACATTTTTTTGTAAGTCATGGGTTTGCCTAGACATACTCATGAGATTGTCATTTGAAGTCACAGTATTGTGTTCATTTTTTTTTTAAAAACTAAATTTGTCTTTATGTGTACGTTTGACAATACCAATACTCATAAATTCATGATATTGTCCTACAACTCACAAGATTGCAAATAGATTCATGATATTGTCTAATCACTAGTGATTAAGCGACATACCACCACTCATGAAGTTGTGAGATTGCCCTACAACTTGTGGTATTGCCTTTTAAATTAATGTTATTATGACTAAAACATTAGTGGTTTAGTTACAATACCATAACTCATATATTTGTGGGATTATATTGCAACTAGTGGGATTACCAAATAGAGTCACATTATTGTGACTAAACTATTAGTGGTTAAGTTTACAATACTACAACTCATAAAATTATGGGATTACCCTGCAACTAGAAATATTTCTTTATGGAGTTTCAATATTTCACTATGTAAAATTGAGAGCTATTTTTTCAAAATTTCTTGTTTCATCCTCAAGAATGCTTCAAACCTAAACAACTTGCTAACAATTTTCTTGCAGGATCTACTTGGAAAATCATCTCAACAAACTAAATTATTGTTTTTCACACTTCATTTAAGTGATTTAAAATAAATTAGGAACTTTATTTATTGTTATTAATGAAAATTTTAGATGATTAAGTGAATGCTTTGATAAAAAAAAATAAGAGTTATAACTTAAGACCAATGTGTCAAAAGAACAACACCTCATCTTTCATTTAGGTTTTAAAATTGAATTCACTTGTCAATCTTGTCTTTAATAGTTTTTTAATCTAGTTTTTGTTTGGAAAAGAGAGGTATGTCTTGTGTATGATCTTCCAATTATCCCCTTTAGGGAACCCTTGGAATCAAAAGTGCCCATCCTTATTGAAAAAATCCTATTCCAAGGCTTAAAAAGAATGTTGTCTAAAGCACTCCCCAAAAACTCACAATAGTTTGGGTGAGATTGAAATGACCCTAAATTTTTTCTATTAGTCATTCATTTTTTATGCAAAGTTGGCTTACAAGGGGGACTTCATTACCTCCTATGAGTTCTTTAGGGAAGCTTTGACTTGGGGTTTCATCTCCTAGCATTGAATTCAACCCACTCCCACTAGGATCAGAGGTTTAAGTGCTTAAACTACCTTCTAGTGTTCGAGTTGCACACGAGACATATATGTAATTTGGACATTACACTACACTGAGTGAATAACAAGATGTAGTGGTTGAAAAAAGGGTAAGACCTTTTTTCAACAAGCCAAGTGCTACATACACCCAATTACGTGATTTTTTTTACATCATAATGTGAAAGTCATTATGTAATTGATTCCCCTAGAAACATTTAAAACCTTATAGACCTTAGACAAATCCCCACTTGCCATGGAAGTGTTGTTAGTGCAAGGTGCATCTCAAGGTTCATTTCATAGTACTATCATTTGAGAGAAAGGGGGGGGTGTAAAAACCCTACTATATAATGCACATTTTACCTTTTGGATGAACATTAAAAGCCTATCAAATGATGTATATTTATGGATTCCAACAATACCAAGTAACCTTGTTAGTTTAGGATCTAAGAGTGATTAATTATTTGGTTTTATCCTAGATTAAAGTCTTATTTGGAGTCAAAACTTGGTGTGAACAAATGATACCAACCCAAAACACATAGTCCTCATTCTCCTTTAAACAAAGAGTCATTATGATAGCCACGTAAACCATCAATTTTCATTGTTCAAATTTCATCAAAACTTGGAGTCATATCATCCACTTTGGTGTAGTTATGCTTCCTAATTGAGTATAGACTTCTACCAGACATTGTTTAAGTCCTTCATTTATAACTTAAATTCAAAATTTCACCTTCATAAGTTCATAGGGTTGATGTGTTAAGTGGGTTTTCCATTTTCACTAAACTTGAGAGAACTTTGGTTCAATTTCCAATTTGGGTTAAAAGTCATTTAAGACTCATAATTATTAACACCAATTGATAGAATTAAGTCATTTTGTGATAAACACTTACACTTTGAGTCTATGCACCAAATTTTTTTGTTTTACTGTCCTATTTCCACTTAAGTTCATTTGAATGCATACCTTTTTCCTTAGAGATATTTTCAAAATTCTAAAGGTATGTATGTCATTTGAGTTAAGAAGGGTAGTGTTACACAACCAAATTTGTGAGAAACTATATTTGCCTTAGAGAGTTAAATTTTATCACATATTTTGAGTAGTATAGAATTTTTATACTACCCAAAATAATTTCAAGCATTGTTTCTTAGACCCTCTTTCATATATTTCAAGTTTTTTCACATTTTTCAAGTCAATTTGACTAAACCTTTTGAGAATCTTTTTCTAGAATGGTTACACCATTCACCTTTGTCTAGCCTATTCATCACAAGAGCTTAGTCTTATGTCATTATTTTCAAGAAAATAAACTATCTCAAAGTGCCTTTTGTTTCATATTTCATGCCTAATTGATCAAATTTATATCTGAGAGTCAAATGCCTAGTTATTTATAAAAATGTTTCAAATCTATTAGATTAAAATCCCATCTATTTCAAAGTCTAGCTTTTGATGCCATTTGGCCAAGAGTCTTAGCACATGCCTTATTTGAGCCTAGATTTTGACATCACATTTGGCTAAAATACCTAGCAACTATTTATTTCTTAGATTAGAATAATTTGAACCATTTTGCCCTTTGAGTTTGGCATTTTGATTTTTGGTCCATTTACTTGATTATCTTTGTGTGAAACATAAGGCATTAGATACTTAACATTAGCTTTTTTATCACAAATAATTGCATACACCTTTCCATCATTTTGATGAATCTAGACCAATTTTGAACATTATATTTTTAGAGTTTGTAGAACTCTTTTCCATTTATATTATGAAACATTCACTATGGATCCCAATATGTATTCTTACACTCATAGTGGATTCACGTACAATCCAGGGATTAGTACTGTAGTTACTCAAGAAGAAATGGTGTAAGATCCCTACATAGATAATATTAATTATGAGATAGATCTTTATCCCTCTTATAATACTCAAATAGGGGGAAAAAACCAAGATCTATTGGCTAAATAATTGGTTACTATGACACCATACTCAAAATAGGATCAAGAACAAACTACACAATACCCAACTGCAATACCCATAGATGAAAAACTAAATCCTCAAAAATCATACTCTACTAATTCACCTTTCACATTTGATCCTTATGTTTTTGATAATAAGGATGAGATTTTGGTTAGAGCCATAGAAGTAGTGGTTAATTTTCCAACAGACTTCCCTCATGAAAGTTTACCAAGCCTGGTAAGAATGCCTCACAACATATTATATAGTAAACATACTTATTATATAAATCCTTTAACTCTATTCCAAATGATGTATTAAGATCCTAATATTCCTAAAAAAGTAAAAAACCTCATAGATGACCACTTTAACCAAATATAGGTAGCTTATCAAACCTACTTGAATCTAGCACACAACTTTAATTAGATGACCATGGTAAATAAACCTCTTATTGACTTAATTCCTTTAATAGGAGTTTTAATAGAATTAACCAATCAAGAAAATTAGGGTGTATACCCATTCACACAAAACACTTTAGTAGACAACTTGTTACATACACTAATAATTGAAGAAGTGTCTTCTTCTTCTATGCAAAATAATTAGCAAAATATAGTGGACAATACACAAGTAATGTTTAATCCAAATCAAAGTGGTTCTAATGCACAAATAATTAGTCAACAAGATATACTTTTAGTGAGTACCATGAGTGGATTTGAAAACATAGGAATGAGATATTTTATGCCCTAACTTCAACTGGTTACTTCTAATCCTCAACCAACTACTTCATCAAGTGTACAACCAATAGGAGCAGGTAGTCAAGTAACAACCAATGTCATACCTCAATAATAGAATGTGACAAATCCTATTCATACACAATAGGTGATGAGTATCATTCCATAATAATAGGTATAAATAAATATACCAATGTAGTAGAGGTTAAACATACTACCATCTCAACAAGGGAAAACAATGTTCTACCTCATTAGGTAATAACAAACATACCTTATTACTCGCATACCAACATGCCAATTTAAAACCAACTGATGTTTAATCAACAACATATTCATTTTGGATAGTAAAAGGTACCTAATCCCCAATAAGCATCTATTTACCAATAAGGATTTGTGAAACAAGGAGGTTCCAAATGTTTCTCAAGTACCTATGAGGCAACAATTGCTTTTTGTTCAAAATGTGCCACTCATTCAGAGGTAGTGTCTTGGTTCACAAGTTCCTACTCAATAACAAGGTTTGAGTAGTTAGCCATAGATCCTTATTAAAATGAAATAGGCATAGTATAGTTATATCCCTCCAACCCAACTTCAGAATCCTCCAAGTCAAACCTTCATCACCAACCCTAACCAAAATATCATACAACCAAATGTGCAATTAAAACAAATACATCCTAATCCATGTATGCACATTCCTAATTCATTTCCCAACCAATCTAATGTATATAAAATTACCCCATCATACCATAGTTAAAGTGTTTCACTTGTGACCACCTAACCATCTACCCAAGCCAACATTCCCACAAGTTTCCTAAAGTAAGAGTTACAACAAATGAAGGATGTAATTTCTACCATCCAAGTGGGGAAAAAGATTAAAAAATTTAAATTAGATGATGTGTGTTCCTATCCTTTCAATATCAAATACTTATAAATTTCATTTCCTCCAATATGAACCACCAAAATTTGATAAATACAAATGGAAAGATGAACCCAAATCCTATTTAATAAAGTTCTTTATTGCCTACTAGCCAATGGAATATAGTGATATTTACCTTTCATTTTTGTTTCCAAGGAGCTTAGCTAGACAAGCCTTAAAGTGGTTCTTAAAGTTTCTTAAGAATTTGGTAACTGATTTTGATGATATTTTAGATAAGTTTGTGCAACATTTTTTCCATAATCTTAAGCATGATATATCATTGGTTAATTTGACACAAGTGAAACAAAAGGTTGATGAAATTTTTGATAGCTACCTACAGTGATGGAGAGCACTTACAAGGTGATTCACTCATAATTTACTAGATAAATAATTAGTTCCTATTTTAACTAAAAGCTTGGATAGTGAGATAGCCTATCATCTAGAACTACAATGTGCACATACCTTCAAAGAGATCATTGATAAAGGTTTGTTTATTGAGAAAGATATCATTAATAAAGTAATAATTAAACTTAATTCCACTAATTATAACCAAGGTACCAATCAAGGAAGTGACCAAAACTAGCATCCAATTCAAGTGCAAGCAACATAACCAACATAGGCCAATAACCAAGATAGACCAAAGAAATTCAACCATAATAGGAATGTTGTGGGAAATAGAGTAACCAAGTCATGTCATGTACAAATGGTGAAAACATCATCTATACCACCTTTTCAATTAATGCTACAAGCACAATAACTAAGACCCATGCAACACATGCCATAACATTTTCCATTGCAAAACCCTCTTCTAAGGAGATTTGTGCCTATGTATTGTGTTTTTAGTGACCTTAGAGAGCCTATTGAGTCTATATTTTGAAAACTTATCACTGCTAATTTTATTAGTTGGCCTACACCAAAACATTATCCATATAGCATTCCTTATCTTGATTGGTACCATGAAAATGAATTCTATGAGTATCATTAGGTCAATGGGCAAAATTTATGAAGATGTGTGAAAATAAATCATTTTATTGAGAATATGTTAGAGAATGGGGATATCACATTGGATGGTGGTGCTTCCACCTCCAATTATACTCTTGGCATCTATCAAAACCCTTTTCCACAACATAACTAACAATAATCACAACAACAACAATAACAACCATAACAAGAACATCTATGGCCAGTGAAATAATAAGATCAATAGTATCAAAATCAAAGGCCAAACCAATAGAACTAATAGAATTAACAACAAAATCAACAATGTGAGAATAATGGATAGAACAATGGTCATGATAGTAATAACCAACAGACCTACCATGCAATTACACATGACTACAATAGGGTTATAGGTCATATTTCAGGGGGTAACATTAACATCATCTCCATTAATCCTAGACTAAGCACTAATTAATCTAGACCATTGCTAAACAATGCCATTAAACCAAATTACATGGATAATCCTTATTTGACCTAGACCACATATAAGCAAACCAACAAATTAAGATTTCCACTTTTGGACCTTATACTGATAACTCATCTTTGCCCCATAACCACATACAAGTACACTAGAAATTGAAACTTATCCTATTTGGTCCCATATCATCACCATCATTTTTTAGCAATCATGGTCTTATATTTAATCCTAATTGTGTAATCACAATTGAGAGGTCAAAGATTACCATCCCAAGTCCACAACCATATGTCACTTGCCCATTATCCAACCATTCATTCAACCTCAAAATAAGCCATTTACCACTGACCTAGAAAATAATTTTTATATTGTGGAACAATTACAGAAGACACTAGCACAAATCTCTATTTTAGATTTGTTACATACATCAACAATCCACAAGAACATCTTGAACAAGTTCTTAACCCAATCCACTATTTCTAGTGAAATATCCTTTTATAAATTTCAAGATTTGGCTAGACACCTAGCTCTAACCCAACAAGTCACATTCAACCAAAGTGATATGTCTTCCCTTGGCTTGCTCCATACACATAGAAGTTTGTCTAAAAAGGCATAAAGTGAAATGTGTCATTATAGACCATAGATCAGGCCTCAACATAGTGTCTCTAAAGCTCATCAAGATCCATAATGGTAGATCTCAAACCAAAAATGATAAATATCAAAGCCTATGATAATCAGGAGAGAGAATTACAAGGCACCATCAGTCTACCAATTATCATTGGGACTTTGACCCATGATACACTTTTCCATGTGCATGATATTGAGTTGTCATATAATATGATTTTGGGTAGGCCTTGGTTACATGAGTTTCATACAGTCCCATCAACACTACACCAATGTATCAATTTCTCCTATTTAGGGATGGAGGTGAATATTCCAAGAGATTTACACCCATATGAACACTATAAACATCTCAAGGCCAAGTTTCAAAGCTAAAATTACCAATGCAACATGAATCCAAGTTTGAATCAAGATAAAGGAAAATCCATACTAATTTATTCTCCAGAGGAAAGTTGCATAGATCATAATACCCTAGATTCCTTTTCCCACATGCCACCTACTAAAGCTTCCAATCATTTCACCATTTTAGATAATGGCCCAAGGGAGTATGTGACCCATGATACCTTCCATATTTCCAATATTCCTTACAATCCAAAGACCTTTGGAAGACCTAAAGTTACCCCACACATGCATTAGTAATGAAAAGGTAAAGATAAACTTCATAATTTAGGACCAATCATGTTCATACCAACATTTGGCCAAGAATAAGACCCTCTCAAAGGAGATGAATCATGGTTATATAATGAGAAGTTGGCTGATTTTTATAAGAGTGTAAAGTATATTATTCCCAATAAGAACATGGAATATCAATATTATGAAGGAAGAGGCCTTGGACTAAATCAATAAGGAACCATTAAGCTAATTTCCATGACTAAGTATAAAAGACCCTATGGATTTGGATTTAAACTGCCTAGGAGTGATCCCACATATCTCATTTGAGTTCCATCACTAGTGGCTAGTGATGACGATGTTGATAGTGAAGTAGAGTCCAATCATAGCCTTATCTTTGATGACCTAGCTGAGACTAACCTATTTGATAACAATGCCATATGTACCCTTAGCCCAGTCATTCATAATATCCCATTTCCATTATACTATCCCCAAATGATAGATTGGGACCAATAAGATTCTAGTTTGTCAATTCATGAGTTTTAAAATGATGAGGCATTCTATGATTTTATAGGCCTTAAAGACAACATTCTATTTGGAGATCATAAATCAGGATTCTCAATCACATTAGATCCTAAAGCCTATTTTGGAGAGCGGGTGAACACCCTTAGCCAAAAATAAATAAATAAAACATTGAGGTCCCAAAGTGAAAACCTCTTTTAGGCACTTTTTGACCAAGGAAAAATTAAAGATAAAGGCCAATCTAGTGGTGAAAACTTGTTTTAGGTGCCATTATATAGGGGTGTTCATTCTTCAAATTTAAACAAGGAGACCACCAATGATGAACTTGCCTATGAATCTAGGTTCAAATTTTAGAAAAAATAAGGGTTTGATCAAATTCTTTAAGAATTTTCAACTATTTTTTTCACATGGCCAAATATCCCATTGGGGGACTAAGATTCATCATGCCTAGGAGAAGTTGAAGAACAAGTCCTAATAGAGGACCCTGATATAGTCTAATAGTTTAAGTCTTTGCCTACTATCCTAAAAGATGGCTCAACCCTTTTAGTTAAGGATATAATAGAGGTAAACATTAAGACTCTGTTGGACCCAAAATGGAAAAAATTAGGTGCATACCTTAGTTAGGAGGAAAATGAGGTCTTTATAGCTCTATTGAGAGAAGTTATAGATATATTTGCATGGGCTTATTCTCACATGCTAGGTTTGGACCCCACCTTGGTTTTACATCACTTTATGGTAAATCTTGATGTCAAACCAATTAAGAAAAAGTTACACAAGATGTATCCTCACATTATTGTCCTAGTAAATAAAGATTTGGAAAAACTCTTAGAAGCAGGATGTATTTGATCCATTGATTACTCAAAATGGATATCTAATGTTGTACCTATTAGCAAAAAGTCTAAAGGAATCAAAATCTATACTAATTTTTAAGACATAAACAAAGCTTGACCTAAATATGACTTTCCATATCCTAATATTGACATGATCATCAATTCCACTATAGGATATGAGATTCTTTCACTCATAGATGACTTTTCATGATATAACTAGATCATAATAGCATTAAAATATCAACACAAGATAACATTTACCACTCCATGGGAGACATTCTATTTTTAGGAAATACCATTTGGTATTTAAAATTATAGATCTACATAACAAAGATCCATGACCATCATATTCCATGATATGATGCATGATATTATTGAAGAATACATCGGCAACATACTAGGAAAATTAAAAACCAGGGCCAACCATACAACAGTGCTATGTAGGATATTTGAAAGACTTCATGAGTATAAAGTCTGATTGAATCCAAATAAATGTGTATTTGGAGTAGCATCAAGAAAATTACTTAGCTTCATTATGTCTCATAGAGGCATTGAAGTCAATCCAACCAAAGTTTAAGCTATAATAGAGATGTCACCACCAACCAATTTGAAGCATCTATGTAGTTTGCAAGGCAAGATCTAGCCAATCTAGTGCTTCATATCCCAGTTAGCAAATAGGTGTCATATATTTACACATATTATAAATAAGGTAATTACATTCCACTAGGATGATCAATACCAAACAAATTTTCATCAGTTCAAAGATTACCTAGTAAATCCACCTATTTTTTTTATCCCCTATGCTAGGAAAACCATTTTTGTTGTACCTGTCAGCTGTAAATAGTGCCTTGAGGTTACTTCTATCTCAACATGATGAAAATGGAAAAGAGTGTGAGGTATACTAATTAATCCATAAATTGGTCACATGTGAACATAATTGTATGCCTATTAAAAAATCCTATTTAACCATGGTACTCACAACTCAAAAATTATGACACATGTTGAACAATAAGACCATGTTTATTTCAAAAGTAGATCCAATCAAATATCTACTATCTAAAATAGATTTACAAGGTAGAATGGCCAAATGGATCATACTTATTAGTGAGTTTTACATCAAGTATGTCAATCAGAAGGTAATCAAGGGACAAGTCCTTGTAGATCAGCTTATTGAAGCACCTCTTATAGACATAGAGCCACTCTTATTCCAATTTCTTGATGAATCCATCATGACCATCATTGACATACCTATTGAAAATAAGCATTATAAGATGTATTTTGGTTGATCATTCATTACACATGGTTTAGGGGTAGGCCTCTTATTTATTACACCATAAGGGGATCTAATTTCTAAGTCTTCTAGAAATAGTTTTCCTTGTATAAACAACATGGTCAAGTATGAAGCACTTATTTCAGGACATCAATAGGCAGTACAATGGAACATAATTCATCTCAAGGTTTATGGTGATTCTTAGTTAATTATCAATCAATTCATAGACCACTTTTAGACTAAAGATGACAAGCGGGTTCCTTATAAAGCTATGGTTAACACTCTTAAGCAACAAATTATAGATATCCAATTTGAGCATATACCAAGGACTAGTAATATAAATGCAAATGCCATGGCTACTATCGGCTCCCTAATTCAACAAATAGATAAATCTAGAGAGTATCAATTTCTTATCAAGATTTTTTTGTACTAGCTCATGAAACTTCAATCATTTCCATGATTTATGATATTGTTGGTCATAATTCTATCTAGTACTTATAGTTTTACAACTATCTTCATGACTAGGTTATACCACCTAACCTATCCTACAAAAAAAACCAAATATTTTATCCATCACTCCACTCATTATACCCTACTTGGATTAACCCTCTACCATAATATTTTTGATGGAACTCTGCTTCATTATTTAAATTTGGCAGAATCTACACTATCATTATGAGAAGTACATAAAGGAGTATGTGGTGCCCATTCTAACAGGGTAGTCTTATCCAAAAAATATTTTACATACAAGTTATTATTGGCACATGATGGATATAGATGCAATTGAATATGTAGATAAGTGTAATAAATGTCAATGACATGCCAATCTGATTCATTCCCCTACCAAGACTCTAAAACCAATGTTGACACTATGGCCATTTTATACATGGGACCTCAACCTCATTGGGAAGATCAATCCTACCTCATCTAATGGCCATAAACATATCCTTACCACCATAGAATATTTCACTAAGTGAGTTAAAGATATACTCCTCACTTACATGACTGGAAATCAAATTTCCAAGTTCATCTTCAACCATCTCATTTGCCATTACGGTATACCTTCTGACATTATATTTGATAATGGAGAATCATTCAAGAACAAAAATGTTGAAAAGATACGTGCCAAATACAAAATCACACAACATTTTTGCATGGCATATTACCCTCAAGGTAATGGCCAGGTTGAAGTATCCAACAAAACCATTGTCAATAATGTCGATCATGATTGGCACCTTTAGATATTCCATGTCCTTTGGGAATACTGTACCAATCACCGTACCCAGTTAGGAGCCATAACATACTTTTTTATGGTATAGAATCCATCCTTCCCATTGAGGTTAGGCTACCTTCATTATGCATCTCTTTCAAACATGTCCTAGATGATCATGACTATCGAGTAGCTTACTTATAAGAGTTATACCTACTTGATGAAAAATGCATAGCTACACTCAATAATATTTAAGCATATCAGAGCTAACTCAAAGGCCATTATAATTATCATGTCAAGTATAGAACATTTAAACTTGGTGATCTTATTCATAAATAAAACCAAAAGAATACCATGGCCAAGAAGAATCATAATGGTAAATTTAAACCAAACTAGATAGGGCCTTTCACCATTATTATATATTATGGATCAAGAGCATATAGGCTCACCACACCAAATAAAGATGAACTTGTTGAGCCAATGAATATTATTCATCTCAAGTGGTACTATGCTTGAGTGCAATGGTGTATTGTCTATAAGGACTATTTTACCTATGCCATTTTATCACTATTTTTATTTGTATGAATGTCATTTTTATCATTCCTCTTAGATTATTACTTATCCAATTACCATTTCATTCTATCATCCTAGCATTTTTTGAATCATATTTACCTAGCGTGTTTTACCTTAGTTTTGCCATTGGTTACACCTTTTCAACACTAATGAGTATGATCAATTTCAATAGTTATTTGAAGCATTATAGATAGAGATAATATTTTGGATTAGTATGATAGAATTTTTGGTAGTTTCATCCTTCATTTGTTGTTCCTTTCTTATCATCGAGCTTGCTACTAGTTATAACTACCTATGGGAAAATTAGTACCAATAATCTATGTCATTGTGTCTTGGTTATAATCACCTATGGGAAAACTAGGGGCAACATTTGTTTACTAAGCCTTGACATACCAACTTACCATTTCCTATGTTTTACTATGCTTTTATACCAACTGTGCTTGTTTTGTTTGAATTGATTGCAACACTAGTAAAATTTCTCCACTATAGGGCATAACTACAATGACTTGAGGTCCTAATCTGAGACTATATAAGTAATGCTCAATACTTATTTAGGTAAGCTCAATCATCCTTTCCAACCATGCTATCATCATTTTTTGAGCAACCTAATCCATGCTCTCACCAATGTACGAGTTTAAACCATCTAGTGTCTCATCATTCTTGATCGAGTTGAGATACTCTAAAATTTCAAAACCATTTGTAAAACCATTTAGAAAATACCAAAAACATTGATGACTTATTTGCCTTAAGGATTCTATAAAACCTTACTAAGTCACAAGAAAATCACTTGTTCCTTAGTTTCCCCATCCTTTTTGGCCTTTTATCCCATGCACTTGGCATTTTTTAAGACCATTCCTATTCTTCTATTACATCCATTTTGTTTTTTTAATTTGTTATTATTTTCTTCCCATTTATTGGGAGAACTATATTTGGCCTAAAGTTTTTGTTTGATATTATGTCCATGGAACTATGTAGGCAACATCCACTTGCCTAGTGTATATGGAGATAGCTCAGCCATCCCCTTCCTTTTCTTCTATTCCCCCATTATGTTATTTTGTTAAGTTGTCACCTATTTTCTAAGGGAAATGTTTGTATGGATTAAATTAAACTATTTATTTATTTATTTATTTGATTATTTTTTTGTTTGTTTCTACTTATTTGTTTGTTTGCCTATTTATTTGCTTTCAACACCATTTCCTTGATTTAGTCTATTTGCATTCATTGGGTGATTCTTTGTGTGCACATATACTTGAATCCATCTATATTCATCTGCTAACATTGACATCATGATTTTTATCATTAGTGTACTATTTTATATTGAGTATTGGATTTTGGGAGTCATTCCTTATGCATATTTTGGCCAAGGCCTCTTAATGTTATACCATGATTCCTATTGACATGTGCTACAATAAACCTCAGCTTTAAGAAGTCTATTCAATAATGGTAACATCAACATCTCTTCATCACTAGCATCCTAATTCAAACCCAAATAGAGTAATTATGTAATGAAAGAATTTCAACCTATGTTAGTTTGGAGGAGCATTTCCCTACTAGTAGGTTGTTCTAATTAATCTTTATCCTTTATATCATATTACCATCATCAATCAACCAATTAATCATGTTTACCATAATCAAGGTCCAATGAAAATAACCACCTATGGGCAAATCATTACACATTGTCCCACCTGTATTTCTCAATGATTATAACTAGCTTTGGGTAAATCATTGTGTCACCACTTTCCTTGTTTTCCCATATAGGGGCATGTTGTTATCTTGTTTTTCTTCCATAACTAGGGTAGCACCATCTTCTTAATGATTATAACTGCCTTTGGGTAAATCACTATATTTTCATGCCATGTTGCCACTATCAAGGTATAATGCTTCTAATCACCTTTAGGTAAACCATTGTACACCATCCCACTTATATTCTCAATGATTATGACTACTTTTTCAATATCATTATGTTCACTTCCCATCATTTTCCTTTTATTTTGTCCCTTTGTCTCCATTCTTTCTTTTGAGGGACCACTTGCTAACCTTTCCTTATGCCAACCATTCCCTTGAGGGGTCATCATGTAGTTAGTTCATCATCATTACAGTTATAGACATATAAGACCTTTTCATTATTTGAGAATATGCTATTATGCCTATAGCTTGTAACACCTTCCCAAATAGGGGCAAACTATAGACACCTAAATATACCCATCAATAACCTCCAACCAAGCTTTTAACCAATTTTTACCATAATGCAAAATTTGGCTTCAAAACACTAAAACACATTAAAAGCTTTGAAATTGATATAGTTAAGTGCTAATTTTGGTCAGGGTATCACTAAATGGGGTAATGAAATTTATGGGTTAGCTAACTTTGATTAGCTCATTTTGAGTCAAAATACTAATTTTGCACCTAGGTGCCCTAGATTATTCTTTTCTATCAAATCTCTTTCACAATACATGTGCCTTTGTTATTTTGTGTTGACAACATCTTAAATGGGATAATGGATCCAATGCATCT
The DNA here is from genome assembly GCA_037957365.1 of Torreya grandis. NCBI lineage: Eukaryota > Viridiplantae > Streptophyta > Pinopsida > Cupressales > Taxaceae > Torreya > Torreya grandis. Next base: position 1,432,861 of record JARHVA010000493.1, on the reverse strand, counting down.
AACATCACATCCTAATTCCAATTGAGTTAAATTTTGGACCAATAATAAGGCATTCTGATCAATTTGAGTAATTTGTACACAAAATGCTTAATCATGATTAAGAGCTAATTAACCCAGATTAGAGCTTAATTAAGAATTCCATGGAAACTTGTTTAATACTTGTTTTTAAAAATGAATATTGAATATCTGCATCATCAAGTGACCTCATTTCTTGGGAATACATCCTTAGGCCATAAATGCCACAAATATTAGGATTCATGCCTCACATGCCTCATCAAATACCTTCCATGCCTATTCAATGCCCCTCTATCCCAAATATTAATGGGGATAGTTATAGAATGAATTTAATATTTGGATTTATCCATGGCCACACATCTCAATCTTGAGATGGACGGTCATGGTTGATCCTTAAACTATTCTAAAAGTCTATAAATAGCAAGCCTCAAAGCCATAATTTTAATCTCTCATATGCCAAAGTTATAATGTTGAATCAATTCCAAAGCTTCATGAAAATTAGTGTTATAATGTCTAAATATTGATCCAAGCCAAGCCAAACCAAAGACACAAGGTACCAAGGAGAGATGGAGGTAGCCAAGCTTTCATTGATGTATACTTCATGCGAAGAAAACTGACCAAGCCATTACAACAAGCATTTTCAAGCATCTAAGGAAGGTGAAAGAAGGTTTCTTTCATGTTCTGGTTGTGTTTCCATTTTGTTTTGTTAACTAAGCTCACCCTAGTAACTAGGCCTAGAGATGTTATGCTAGTGTGTTTATTTCATTTTTTTAATTTTATAACTAACACAAAACTAACCATCCTCTCTTGAGTCAAATTCCTAGTTCACAAAAACCATTTTTCTTCCTTTTCACCTTTTAGAAAAACAAAAGTGACTTATAATTTTTCAATTTGTAAGAACAGCCCAAGGGGTTTTAGGAATAATGATTTTTGGATACTATTTAACACTAAAATACCTTCATTTACATATACAAAAGTTTAATAATGATCAACTTTTCTTTATGAACCATTCATTTGAAGTTGATTGTATAAATCTGCCTATCAATCTATGCACCCTTCAGGTTTGACATTGGTTTGTATAATTCAATACAATATAGATTTTAAGATTACTTATAGAAGATTTTAAATCCTTTTTATCATGTTATCCATATTGGTTTCAAATTTGGAGTTGATTTTTTAGTCCAAGTAACTCACTTTGCAAGATGAGGTCACTATGTGAAGTTTCAAACATTTTCACTACTTTCAGAGGGTTGTATTCTCTTCATAGGATTAATTTAAATTATAAATGATGTATTATATGTTTCAATTCCATTATATTCACCTAATTATATTTTTTGTCTCAAAACCCCATAGTTTGATAAGAAAACCATGTCTCCATCATGCTAGAATAGTCATTCAACATGTTGCCTACCTTATTCTAGGAGCTTGGAAGAGATATTCATTTTAAAAAGGATGTTATTCACCTTGAATTAAGACCTTATTGATAAAATTCATGCATTTTTATTATTAATAATGGGTTGAGTTGTTGAGGTCATTCATCAACATATTATTATTCAATTCCATAACATGCCTTCATACAACCAATATACCTATAGCCTCCATGATGACATAATTAGAGACTTAGTGTGGGTTTCAATTTTTTTCAGAGGTGAAAATATTATTTAAAGGTTTTAGTGGAGACCTTAGACCTATAGAATATTATGAAAATGCATATTATTAATTCCATGACCACTGTCCAAGCTAAATCTGCCTGTAAACTAAAAATCACCACTTACAGGTGACCTAAGTAGAATGTTTAGAAGTCATATGGAGAGTTTAAAACATATGTTGAGCCTTATTAATTGTATTGGTATATTAAAAATCATGGTAGATTTATTTGTGATAATATATTTCCAAACAAGGAATGAAAGACACTCCCAAAGAAATGATTGTGGAATTTAGGGATCTAGTCCCTAAAAGATCAAAATAGAGGCATGATAGGTTTTGTTGAGATCTTGTGATAAAGCTATAAACATCCTTTAGGAATCCTAATGCACTCACCTTATATTCCTTAGTAGGGATAAATACTATGGCAAGAATGGGGACTAAAAATTTGATGGAGAGTGACGTTTTAGAGGTTCAAAGTGGCCTACAAAAACACTAAATTTTGGTTGTGTTATTTACATTCCTAAGTCTAAGGAAAGCCTCTTACCTACCTAAGTTAAAAGATAGAACTTGTTAATGTGTGTATGGTTTCAGTAGTTGAAATGAATATTGGAGGTATAAGGTTCATCAAAAGGAGTGATATATGGTGTTTTGATTACCCAAGGCTAATCTTAGTCTATACAGGTTACAAAACACTTACCTACAATAAAATAAAAGGTAGTGGGCTGGCATGTTAAATCTAGGTGATGATTTGACACTTTAAAGGTGAATAAAATGAATATAAACCATATCTAAGATTTTTTATAACTTAAAAGGAGTCTTAGGCATACTTTCAAGGCCTATTTATATTCATAAACATCTACATCTAGGGGTCCAATAGATAGGGGTTTATAGTCTCAATAAGAAGCTCAATTTGGTAGCCCAAGTAAATAAAAGGGTTATAAGTGAAGTTAACATGATGGGATAGCATATGAAAAAATATTAAAGGAAATTATGAAATATATTAAACCTTATCAATATGTTTCAAGCTTATATAGACCTCTTAAGGCCCTAACATCACCTACAACCCTGAATATGAAGATATAGGTAGTGAGTTAGGAATAGGGTATTCTTGGTGTTAAAGAGATTGTGTTTGGTAAGATTTATCATATAAAATGTGTAAAATTAACTATATAGGAATATATATAAGTTTTTAAACATTATTTCAACTTTTTCTCATGAAAAAATAATAGTAGGGGTCCATTTTCAAGAAAAACACAATCACAGTCAACTGTGACTGAGTAGGTAGAGAACATGAGAGCTATGTGAAGGGAGTGAAGCGATGAATAGTTTTATAATAGATTGGTTAAGGTTTTTTTGGAGTAGATACATCCCCACACATCATAAAATAGTCATAAAAGAAATACCCAAATCAAGCATAGATAGTCTACATCAAGAAACCCTACACAATCTACATTGTTAAGAGACCAATTTTGAAATTTGAGGGTTTAGAAGGTAATATGAGATGAAAAAGTGCTCAAATTTTGTGATAAGAGTTACTTGATTAATCCCATTATATATTCAATTTAATTTATATAATAGGGGAATTACCCCCTATTTTGTCTCAGATAGGGCGTACTTCTTATGCAAGATTGGTAGGTTTTAGGCAAATAGAGATGGAAGGGATTATTCACGAGATGAGGGATATTTATAAGAGGTGTAGGAGGCTGAGTGAAACATAGGAAAAGATTGTAAATCAAAGGATGGAAGAATAACAAAAGAAAAGACAACTTAAAAAGTTGAAAACATGGTAGTTAAGCAAGGTGCAATCTTAACATCCAAATGAGAAGTCACCATAAATTCTAGATATAAGTGAGGTTTAAAATGAATATAAGCATGTTTATGGGATGGATATAGATGTGTTTGAACCATCAGAAGGCAAATAAAACCATGAAAGTCCATTTTGAGCTTCAAAGGAAACTTAGGCCTACTTGACATGGCTAGGCCTAAAGCCAAATGGTAGGTCAATTACAATTATAACACAAGATGATCAATCTAATGATTTGAATGTGTTTTTTGGGATGATATAAAAGGTTTTAAAGGATATAAAATTGTATGGGAAGCCATGAAGAACCATTTTGGGTCTTAACCAACTCAGACCTACTAGGTAAGGTTTAGACCTCGTGGTCAAATAAAGATCCAATCACATTTATGGCATGAGATATGCATTTAAACATGATGAAGTATGTTTTTGAGGTTAATATAGAGGTGTAAAATCTTGTAGATAGTAGATAGGTTGGAAATAGGTCATTTTTTAGCCTAGAACCCACTCAAACATGTAAAAAAGAGGGAAGCAAGCTCGATAGGAAAAATTTTAGAGCTCACATATTTGTGGAAGGTATACATGGGAGAAAAAGAAATTAAAAGGATTTATAAGAGGTCCATAGAAAATACCTTGTGGTATTTGTTTGAAACTTGAATGTGTAATCTTTATGAACAAAGCTTAAGACATAAAACTATCTAAAACCCTTATAGATACCAATTTACAAAATTGGATTTGGAGATGAACTTTAATGGACCATTTTTACCATAATATATATTGGATGTTGAAATGGACTCTATCAACCTCCGTCCCATGCCAACTAGTTCTACGAATATGTATGGATAGGGTACAAACAGGCTCTTTTTTACCATTTTTTATGTTTTATAGGTTGTATAAAGATTCAATAAATGAAACCAACTTTGAATAAATTATTAATACTTAATATAACTAACCATATTAATTTATGCCCTAAATAAACTTCTAAGTACCCCAACCATGTGTTTCAACATAGACACTCAAATCTGGCATATTAGATAAGCTAGTGAAGAAGATGGAAAATTTCGAGTGAGCTCATTTTAAGGTGTGATTGATGATTATATATAAATTTATGTCCTTGAAACATTTCATCCACTTAATTTTATGGATATACATGAAAAATTAAAGCCAACTTGGGAGCCAAGTGTGCAGGGTGCATGGAAGGGTAGTTTTTTGGATAATAAATTATGATGGCTCACTTTTAGAGGTTTTTAGAGGACTAGGCATGAAATAAAATACATGGAGAGGCATTTATGATGTCCCTAACTTTAAATTAAATCATGAAACCTGGTAATAATTAGTTATAATATGTTCAAAGAGCTTTAATCATGAAGGTAAGTTTTTTGACCCAGTTGAGGAGTTTTCTTGCCACTTTTCATGAAGTTTGTGACTTGGATTGACACTTATAGCTCCTAAAATTACATGTTTCATGCAATAAAAACTCCACATACAAAATTAAGTCCTTGGATTATCTTGATAAGTGTCCTTATTATCCTTGGAATTCTCTCTTCTTCTCTTTCTCACAAATTCTATAAGAACTAGCCATTTTGGCATTGTATTATATGTTCCACCTGAGTATGGTGAAACCCTACTAATTTGTATACATTTTATCAATAAAATGAATAAGTTTTACCTCTTCCATGACTATTCATAGTTTTCTTTACTTGAATTTTTAATTTTTTAGTGAAGAATATGGATTCCTTAGCAAGTTATCACATTATCTCACCTATTTGTAGCTTCTTCTTACAAGGCACATGATATGTTCCGGGAAATGTCAAAGTTTAAGTGAGTTAATATCTTCATTTGTGCCACTCAAGCCCTTTTTTCTAGTCTTCATAGCTTTGCACATTCATCCGTAACCCCAAAATGTAACATTGATGGAAGAAGACATAGATTAGAGAGTGAATGTTTAGTTTGTCCTTTGATTTCAAGTGTAATATGCATATGGTCAAAGGTCATCAGTATCACCTCCATTAGGTTATTTTTTTTTAGTTCTCTCTCTTCCTTTTGACCTGCCAAAGTTATTATTAGATGCAATTCTAAGTGGTACATCAAGGGGTCTAGCCCTATCTATAGATTCACCTCATCCCTTAGGATGCCCACAAGACTAGAGGTGATTACATTGTGCCACTTGGATGAGGAGAGATTTATATCTCCTAAAAGGGTGAAAATCCAAGTGACAATAGTTTTTGGCACACCTAGTGGGACTCTTATTCCATGAAATTGAGAGATTTTTGGTGTTATCTATCAACAATCATCCTTTGGAGGCATCTACCAAAGCATTAATGGTGATTCCAAAGATATATTAGCTAGTCAAGTAGCCCAATTTATCCTTTGAAGATTGATGGTAACATGCTTCCTTTGTTTTCTTTCTTTCAATAAGGTTTCATGCTAACTAATTCATTATTTTTGGGAAATTAGATGTTTAATTCCTATATAATAATTGGGTCTAAGTAGATAAAATTAGTAAATAACATGCAATAATTAAGCCACTGATTTATTTTAAAAAGTTATATTTTTGCCTTTTCTAAAAATATTAATGAGTAAGATAAAATATGGCTTAGCTTATTGTGGGCTATTATGACTAAGATAGAGTCTGATACTAGAGGAATAAGACTGAGACATTATTATAAATTGAGATTTAGAGTTCATTTCTTGATTGGATAGACCACTAAAAATAGGACACCCTACTATCTAGTATTGTACTCCTAGTATTGCTGCTATTTTCCAAATTTCTCATAAAGATATGATTTTTCTAGGTTTTGTTTGCAACACCTATGTGAGCCTATTTACTAAATTTCAGATCCTTGTTATTAATAAAACTCCCTATAGAGCTGATTCTTTATGTGATTATGTATTCTATGTAATTAAATGGAACTTTGGAAAATATGGAAAAGAGGTTAGTGTGTAAAGGGTATGCTATACACACTTCACACCCCATGTGTAAGCATGATACCTATATACCAAAACTCTAAGGAGGGATCAAGCTATATGTAGTTCTCCCATTAAAGTGCTTGGTGAAATAGTGTGATGAAAATATAAGTAAATGTGAAAATTGGTGTACTTGGAATGACTAGGGACCAGTGTAAAGGTTTGAATAAGCTTGAAATAATATTGGATGGTTTTATGTAGAGAATAAGGAAGAGTGCTTGAGTAGTCTTGCTTATATTCTTACTTCTCTCTTGTTAATGAGTACCAACTCTTTTAAATGGAATTTGAATGTCATTTTATAAGGTATTTAATGATCATTAGTTAAATGATTTTGAATTAGGCCAACATGAATTAAGATAAGGTTTTGAGAGAAAATGATCATTAGAACTTATTTTTCACTTGGATAACAACACTAAAAACTGGACACCCTAGGGTTTAGTACTCCTATCCAACTTGGGAACTATTGTATAAAGGGAATGAGACCTAAGGGGATGTGTTTGGGCCTAAGAGAGATACTTGGATATGAAAGAGTTAAGTTTAGAAGGCTGTGGATGACTAAAAATATTGAAACAAGATCTCAAAATAGTTGTACAAGCAAGTAAGAGGACCCATGGATTGGGTGTCATTAGTCATAATCCAATAACCAAATTTTGCATTTTATATTAATAAATTTGGCCCCTTTTATTCTAGTGATGTAGAAAATTGAAATAGAAGGATAAAGGAAAAAATAAAAATCATACCTGAACTTACCTGTGAAGGTGATGTTCACAAAGTTGTGTGATGTTAGATGTGTGTATAGAGAGCATGATGTAAAGTGTGAATCTACAATGAAAAACATAGAGTATATTAGTATTTAATAAATACATTATATCTAATATAAGAATTTACAAAATTTAGGTAAGAGAGAGAGGAAGATAAAGGAAAAATACACCTCACTGGGTATGCAAACTAATACAAAACTTGTGATGTTGGATTATGCTAGTTGTGTGTCATACCAGAAGTTATATCATGAATGGAGATGAGTGATCAATTACCTAAAAGTGGATTAAGAATTAAAAGGTAGGACCTTTATCTCCATCATCACCTACTAAGTGAATCTAATGAATCATGCATGTGTCAATTGATGTTTGGACTATGTGCCTAATCCCTCTAAATAGGTGGCTCAAGAATACAAAGGCTAGCTAGACCTTTGGCTCCATTATTGCCCCATGAAGTAAAGATATGAAGTGATACCAACATGGAATATATGTCATATTAAATTGATATTTAATCCCATGAATGTACTATAATATGACAATGTTGGAGTGGATAACTAAATGTATGCTGGAAACTAGGCCACTCTTGGCCATTTTGAAAGATGGAGACTAGGCTTGTATGAGAGCCACTATAAAACTAGTGCAATAGGATTATATGGAAGCCAAATTAAGAACTTAGGTACTCAAGAGGTTAATATTGTATGGAATCCAAACTTGAAAAGGATGCCAACCATATGCAGATGGAGTAAGACATGCAATTATTAATAAATGGCTGGAATATAAACTAAACTCAAAAAAGTGGGGGGGACCAATATGCCCCACACATTACCCCCAATAATTGGTGTCTAGAACATGGATTATGATCTAGAAGCTATATCAACTACCTAATATTAAAATAGAAGTGAGATCCATCATGTTGTGCATGATTCCCCATATATCTAGATTCTTTAACCAAAAACTATATTGAAAAATGTTGAATTTGGATTGAACTATACTGACAAACCTGTGATTGAACTCACCTTTTTGTTTGTTTTTTGAAAAACTAATATTTTTGTTATGTGGATAGGAGAACCAAAAATAGGACACCCTATTATCTGATGTTATAGTCCAACTTTGGCATTATTTTCCAAGGCCAAATTAGATGACTATTCTAGATTCTCTGATGTCTACCTAGTTTGTTATGCCTGGTCTAATGCCTAGTTTCTATTTTGAGTGTTTTAAAAACTACTATTTTTACCACTAAGAGCTCTAATCTCTATGATAAAACCCTTGATTATTTCCCCCTTGTTTGAGGGTAGGAATAAGTACCCTGTAATTATTTCCCTTAGAAGAAGAAGCCCTACAAGTGTGTTAAGATGGAAATATACATGATATAACAATGATAAACAATAAGATATCTCGAGATATAGAAATATTTTTATTGAGAGATTGTTAGATCAACGGGGGTATGACTAGATAGATATAACAATGTAAAATCATGTGTAATGTACTGAACTAGAATCAAAAGTATTAGTTTTTAGTTTTTATCAAGGGGGATGAAGCATGATGTCCATCATGGCATCCAAAAAATAAAGGAAAATGCATGATATGGATCATGGCATTACAACAATAAAAAGTAATCAAGTAACAAGCACATGGATTAAGAAGAAAGAAGCATACAAGAGTTGAAAAGGGGCCAAGTAAACAAGGGACATGGACACATGTCACTCAAACTAGAAAACAAGTATACAAGACATGTTCAAATGCCACATACACATATAATTGAATCAAATAAAATTGGCATAAGGGCCACATGCACATGGAAGTGTACAAGCAAGGAACATTGGCAAATGTCTAGAGGTACACATGCACAAATATAAGGAAAGGACACTAGTAAATGTATTAAGGCACACATAGGAGATAAGCAGGAAATAGAAATGCAATCCAACAAACTATGTTAAGTAAGAAGGAAAAACATGTAATAAATAGAAAGATAGAATCACATCTAACTAATCAAGTCAAGAGTGAAAGTATGAAAGGCATGTTAGTACAAGACTAAGTATATGTTAAAGAGATATATAAGTGCTACATACTAGTAACATATCGATATAGTAATATATATAATCTAGTATGTAATATACAATAGAATGATAACTTAGAGTGTGTAGTATGGGAATGACATAACCTAGATGGTGTAGTCATGTAGAAGATGCCCCCAGTGGGTATGTATATTGGTGTGTGTCTCAAATGTATAAGTAGGATGCCCCCTTAATGGGTAGAGTGAAGTAGTCAAGGATCTAGATGTCACTACACACACCTAAATAAAATCAAGTGAATCATGGTAATATAGATAAATCAACAAAAAATTACATGAAATAGAAAATGTAAGCCATAACATAGTAGTAGCAATGTAAAGCATGGATGATGTATATAATCAAAATGTTTTTGTACATATTTGAATGTTTTTGGTATTTTTGATATTTTGAACTATGTACAAGAAAGAATGAGAAGAAATGATACTAATTGATGAGTCTTAAATGAGACTCCTTGTCATGGTGTCCTATATCAAACAATGGTATTATGCATGATCATGAAGCATGATGGAAAGGGTGAGACTATGATTTTATAAGATATATGCATTGTAGATGTTATAAAATACTTGAAGTATAAATTGAATATGGGGTCTCTTTGTAACTCTAAAAAGTGGACACAACTGTAGGAATTTTATGGACCCATATATAAGTAAGATAATCTCTCCAAACATGTGCTCTATGTGTAGATGAATGAGATCTAAATGACACTACTTTGGGTGTGAATATTATATATGGAAGTTGTTCAGAGTCCTGAAGTGGTGGAGGTGTATGAACCCTCTATACTAGAAATAGATACATGAACTATGTCTAAATCTATATTGAGAGAATAATTGTAATTGGTGGAGAAATTAAAACTGGTGTAGAAGCTAGAACTAGTGACTGAAAAAGAGATAGATCTAAAGTGGGGAATGGTAACTCATATGGAACTCCACCAACTATAATAACCTGATTAGTGTGAATGAATTTCATGCATTTGTAAACTATAGATGGTACTTCCCAAATTTTATGAATCCATTGGTGACCAAGTAACATATCAAAAAATCCTGCAATGGGAACTATAGTAAAATATGTGGTCACATGTATTGTACTAGTCTGTAAAGGAAGTACAATCTCACCCAATGAAATCTATATGTGCCTACTAAATTTTTTGATAACTATATTTGTAAAAGTGATATCTTGATCTAAATAGCCTAAATTTTATAATAATGTAATGGTGTACATGTTGACACTGGAACCATTATCGATGAGAATAATGTGAATGGGATGATTATGAATATGTGCTCTGATAAAGAGTGCATTATAATTTTAATTATCCTTAATAATCTCTTGAAATGACAAGGATATAGAAGGTCTAATTTAAACCCTAGACTCTCACACACCTATCATACTGCTCAAATGATGTGATTTAACTGAAGGTGTTTGGTATGTAACTAGTGGAGGATGTGCATGGTATGTGTGGTGAACACCTGATGTGTCTCTTTTTTCTTACTTAGAATGATATGGAAATGGATATGAGAAGATTTTAAAAGATTTATCTTATGTTGGATTAGCCTATGGAGACTCAACTAAAGTTCTAAGATCAAGTAGGTTATCATTTATCAAGTCTTGTATCTTATGTCTCAAATTGATGCATCTATTTATAGTGTGGCTTGGTGCCCTATGAAAATAAAAAATACTTGATGATCATATCCCCATGGAAGAGGATATGATGGGTCAAATTTTTAAATATGAGGGAGAGTAATGATGTTAAATTCCAATAACTATTATAAAACTCTAGATATAGAAATTGGTAGATTAGTAAATGCATGCCGAGGAGGTGTTGATAAAACCACATGTTGAGGGGCCTCTGAAGCTGCATCAACTGTTGGTTGATTCTAATTCTTTTTATAATTTAATTTGACCTTATATGGGACTTTTATATTACTCTTTTTTTGTGTTTTTAATGCTTGTATACTTGAGTTTTCCAATTAAAATGAGTTTCACTTCTCTTTCTTTTAATGTATGACACAATTCAGTGAAGGAAGAGAATCTTTTAAACACAATAGATTCATGCAATGTTGGTAGAAGGCACTATTTGAAGAGATCATGTAGCTCTTGATCTATCATGTGGCTATTCATCTTAGCCAAGATGGTCTTATATCAAAGCACATAGTCTGTGAGATGCTCATTTGATTTTTATTTATATTGTGTAATTTGTGCATAAGAGACTTTATCACCAATGTTGATACTGAAATTTGCTAGGAACATGTTAGCTAAAGGATTGAATAGATTGATCAATTGATTCAGTAGACTATAGAACCATTGTAAAGCATAGTCCTTTAGAATTTATAGAAATAGTTTGGTAAGTAGCCAATCATTTGGTACATAATCCAAGCATGTTGTGTGAAAATATCTCAAATGTGTTTACCAAATAATATAGTGTTTTTTTGTTATTTTTGGGAAATTAGATGTTTAATTCTTAAATAATAAATGGGTCTGAGTAGATAAAATCATTAAATAATATGCAATAATTAAGACACTAATTTGTTTAAACAAGCTATATTTTTTCCTTTTCTAAAAATAGTAATGAGTAATAGAAAATATGGCTTAGCTTATTATGGGTTGTTATGGCTGAGACAAAGTCTGATACTAGAGGAACAGGACTAGGACACTATCATAAAATAAGATATAGAGTTCATTTCTTGATTAGATAGGACTAATGAAATTAGGACACCTTGTTATCTGACACTTTAGTCTTAGTCTTGCCACTATTGTCCAATCTATGCATAGAGATATGATTTTTTTGGGTTTTGTTCACAACATCTTTATGAGACTGTGTACCAAATTTTAGATCCTCACATAAATTAAACTCACTATAGAGCTAATTATTTGTGTACGTGTGTATTCTATGTAATTAAATGGAACTTTGGAAAATAGGGAAAAGGGGTTAGTGTGTAAAAGATATGTTAGATGCACTTTACACCCTATGTATGGGCATGCTACCTACATACCAATACTGTAAGGTGGGATCAAGCTATATGTAGTTCTCCCATTAAAGTGCTTGGTGAAATAGTGTGATGAAAATACAAGTAAATGTGAAACTAGGTGTACTTGAAATGACTAGGGACTGGTGTAAAGGTCTAAATAAGCTTGAAATACTATTAGATGGATGTATGTAGAGTTTAGGGAAGAGTGTTTGAGTAGTCTTGCTTGTATTATTGATTCTCTGTTGTAAATGAGTGCCAAACCTTATAAGTGGACTTTGAATGGCATTTTATAGGGGATTTAATGATCATAGGTTAAATGAATTTTCATTAGGCCAACATAAATTAGGATAAGGATCTAGGAGAAAATAACTGTTAGAACCTATTTTACACATGAAAAACAACACTAAAAACTAGACACCCTAGGTTTTAGTGTTCCTATCCAACTTAGGCATAGTTTTCTAGAGGGAATGAGACCTAGGGGTATGGATCTAAGCCTGAGAGAGCTACCTAGGTTTGAAATGGTTAAGTCTAGAAGGCTATGGATGACTAGGAATCAGTGAAAGAAGATCCTAAAAGGGTTTTTCAAGCAAGTAGGAGGACCTATGGATTGGGTGTCATTAACATACTCAAGTAACCACATTTTGTATTCTATATGAATATATTTCACCCCTTTTATTTTATTGATGAAACAAAGCATAATAATAGGATAAATTAAAAAATAGAAAGCATGCCTAAACTTACCTGTGAAGGTGAAGATCATGAAATTGTGTGATGTTAGATGTGTATAGAGAGAGCATGATGTGAAGTGTGAATCTGTAATGAAAAACATAGAGTAGATTAGTTCTTACTAGATACTCTATATCTAAAATAAGAATGTACAAAATCTAGGTAAGAGAGAGGGAAGGGAAAGGAATGAATACACATCATTAGGTACATGAACCAATATAAAACCTATTAGGATTATAGATTATGTTGGGTGTGTACTGTACCAAACATTATATCACAAATAGAGCTAAGTGCTCAATTCCATAAAAGTGGCTTAAGAATGCAAAGGTAGGCCCTTTGGCTCCATAGTCACCTACTAAGTGAAGCTAATGAATCATGTGTATGTCAATCTATGTTTGGACTATGTGTCTAATCCCTTTGAATAGGTGGCTCAAGAATACAAAGGCTAGTTAGAGTTTTGACTCCATCATTACCTCATGAAATGAAGCTATGAAGTGATACCGATATATAATAGATGTCATTTAAAATGGATCTTGAAGCCTATGAATGTATTTTAATCTAACAATGCTGGTGTAGATATTGAATTTATTCTATAAACTAGGCCACTCTTGGCCATTTTGAAAGATGGAGACTAGGCTTGTATGAGAGCCACTCCAAAACTAGTGCAATAGGCTTATATGAAAGCCAAATCAAGAACTTGGGTACTCATAAAGTTGATCTTATATGAAAGCCAAACTTGAAAAATGATGCCAACCACCTGTAGATGGATTAAGGCATGCAATTACTGAGAAATGCCTTGAAGATAAACTGAACTCAGAAAAAGGGGAGGACCAATGTGTTGTGCACATTACCCTTAATAACTAGTGTTTGGAACATGAATTCTAATATAAAATTTATATCAACTACCTAATATAAAATTGGAAGTGAGAGACATCATGCTATGCATGATGCCCCCTATATCTATATTTTCTAAGAAAAAATTATACTAAAACATATTGAATCTAGATTGTACTGTACTGACAAACTTGTGATTGAACTCACCTTTCTATCTATTTCTAGAAAAAATAATTTTTTGGATATCTAGATAGGAGCACCATTATCCAATGCTATAGTCCAACTTTGGTTCTATTTTATAGGGCCAAATATAATTATTGTTATGGATTCTCTAATGTCTACTTGGTTTGTTCTACCTTATTTGATGTCTATTTTTTGTTCTGAGTATTCTAAAAACTATTGTTTTGACCACTAGGAGATATGATCTCTATGACAAAATCCCCATTTGTTTCCCCTTCTTTTAAGGGTATAAAAAGTACCCTAAAATGACTACTCTCAAAATAAGAAGCCCTATAAGTGTGTTAAGCTTTAAATATACATGATATATCAATGATAATCAATAAGATATCTTGAGATATAGCAATATTTGTATTGAGAAATTTTTAGATCAACAAGGGTATGCCTAGATAAATATAAAAATGTAAAAAAAACATGTAATATACTAAACTATAATCAAAAGGGTTAGTTTTTAGTTATTATAAAGGAGGGATGGAGCATGATGTCCATCATGACATCCAAGAAAGCAAGGAAAATGCATGATATGGATCATGGAATTTTCAAACAAAGATAAATAATCAAGAAACAAGCATATAAATAAAGAATCAAGAAGTATACAAGGGTGGCCAAGAGGCAAAGTAAACAAGGTACATGGGCAATGTCACTCATACTAGAAATAAAGCATACAAGGCATGTTCAGAAGATGCATACACATACGATAGAATAAGAAATATTGGAATGAGGGCCATAGGCACATAGAAGAGTAAAAACAAGGGACATTAGAAAATATCAAAAGGAACACACACATTAATAGAAGCAAAGGACATTGGTAAATGTCTTAAGGCACACACAAGAAACAAGCAGGAACTAGAAATGCAATCCAACAAGCTATGCTAAGCAAGAAGAGAAAACAAGTAATAACTAGAAAGATTAAATCACATCTAACTAATCAAAGCAAGAGTGAAATTATGCAAGAAATGTTTAGTACAAGACTAGGTATATGCTAAAGAGATACACAAGTGCTAGATAGTAGTGAAATGTTGATATGGTAATCTATATAATCTAGTAAGTAATTTACATCATCATGATAACTTGGAGTGTGTAGTGTAGGAATGACATAACTTGGATGGTGTAGTCATATAAAAGATGCCCCTAGTGGGTATGTATATCGATGTGTGTCTCAAATGTATAACTAGGATGCCCCCTCGATGAATAGAGTGAAGCAATCAAGGATCTGGATGTCACTGCACACACTCAAAGAAGATCAAGTGAAGCATGGTAATGAAGATAAATCAACAAACAATATCATATAATAGAAAATGTAAGTATAACATAGTAGTAGTAATGTAAATAATGGATGATGCATACAATGAAAATATTTTTATGTTTTTAGATATATTTGAATGTTTTTGGATTTTTTTAAATAAGCTATGTATAATTATGCGTTGAATAGAAATTATGTAGACTTTAATATGTAAACTGGCAAGCTAGACATGGAATCTACATAGATGCATAATATTCATTGGGTTTTTGAGTTTCTTTCCTTCAAGTGAGGCTAGAAGATACATTTTAGGGATAATATTTTTGGTAATAATATATGGATCTAGCCAATTTGGTTTTAATTTTCCTTTCATTTCTTCTTTGGCATTGACATTGTGAAGGTTTTCTTTGAGAACAAGATCATTAACTTCAAATTCTCTAGTGTGAACTCATTTCTTGTAGGATCATTGTATATGTTATTGGTATATTTTAAGGTGTTATATAACTTGAATGCATATATGGTCTAACTATTCAAGCTGGTGTAGATGATTTTCATGATACTAGTAATTAGTGAGAATACCTTTAAGAGAGACATGGAGAGATGGGATTTCTAACTCTAATAGTAAAAATGCTTCCATGCCATACATGAGTGAATAAGGAGTAGCTTTTGTGGGCATACAGATACTTGTGTGATAGGCTCATAATGCTAAAAATAGTTGATTGTGCCAATTATCTCTAAATTTTGTTACTATTTTACTCAAAATTCTATTGATAGTTTTATTAGTAGCTTCTGCTTGACCATTTCCTTGTGGGTAATATGGAGTAGAGAATGTGTGCTTAATTTTGTATTTGGTATAAATTTTTTTGATAGTTTTGTTCTTGAATGATGTTCAATTATCATAAATGATAGTTGCTAATGGATTGAAGCACAAACTAATATAAGTCATGATAGAACTGCAAATGTCTTCACCTATGGTAGATTGAAGTGGAATCACTTCCACCCATTTGGTAAAGTACTCTATAGCTGTGATTATGAACTTAATTCCATTGATAGATTTAGGGTTAATTTTTCTAATGAGATCAAATCCCCATAATATGAATGGCCATGGAAATATGATAGGTTGTAATTATTGTGATGGTACATGTTGTAGATTAATATATCATTAACATTTGTCACATAGCTTTGTATGTTGTAAACATTCATATTTTATGGTAGGCCAGTAGTACCCTTATCAAAGTAATTTGTGTGACATGGATTTTTTGCTAATATTACAACCACATTCACTATCATGTATTTAATCTAGATAAATTATGGATTCTAATGATGTTAAGCATCATATTAAGTGTCCATCGAAGGATCATTTAAAAATGTCCCCACTAATGATTACATAATAGATTACCTATTTTTTCAACTTACATTTGTCATTTTGGTAGAAAGTGTTTGGTGCAATAGATTTGTTTAGAAATTTATGAATATTGTAGAACCATTTTGGGGTTGCAAAACTTTGTGTGGTAGCTAAGATGGAAAGAGATATAAAATCCATGTTGGATATTGATGGTGATTATAATCTTTTAATTTTAAATATTGTTTCATAATAATTGATGTCGATGGGAATTAGAGATGCAACACTAGACATTACATCTACATGTCTATTATCTTTTTTAGGGATGTTCTTATAGAAAATTTGTTGAATGATGATGATAGACACCATACCATTTTTAAAATATGGGATAAGGTTTTCTTCTTTTGTTTGATAAATATCATTGAATTTATTGACCACAAGTTGGGAATCATTGAATACTTGAATATATTTGATTTGGAAGGATTTGGAAATGAATAGTCCTAAGATAAGTAATTCATATTATGTTGTGTTATTAGTGCAAAAGAAACTTAATCGATATGCTATAGGAACTATGTGACCAAAATGAATGATAAAGACAATGCCTACCCCTGCACCAGATGCACATCAGTAGCCATCAAAGAACATAGTCTAGATATTTGAATACATAGAATAGGTGGTGAAATCATCTCTGAATGTGTCAATAATAGGGTTAGTATCTAATAGTGGTGTTGTTTCCAAATAGTATATAATGATTTGGCCTTTTATTGTTTTCTAGAGGAGTATTTTTAAGTCAAATTTTGGTAATAACATAACCCATTTTATGATGTGACCAGAAAGATGTGGTTTGGCTAGTACGAACCTTAAGGGATCTAATTTTATGATAAATCAAGTCTCATTATTGACCATGTGATGTCAACATTTTTATGTGGTAAAAGCTAATGCTAGATATAGTTTTTATAGTAGGGAGTAATTTTTTTCATAATCAACTAATTGAAAGTGATGTAATAAATTTCTCATTTGGTATTTTGATCATTATGTTGTTTTAAGAGTGCTCTTAATGTGTGATCTATTGTTAAGATATATAGTAGGAAAGGTTTGTTTTGGATAGGTGGTACTAAAATGGGTGGATTAATAAGATATTGCTTGATTGCATTGAAGCTTTATTGACAAGCTTGGTACCAAATAAACTTTTTATATCTATTTAGTAGTTGAGTAAATGACTAAGTTTTATCAGCAAACTAAGCTATGAAATGATGGATTAATTAGAACTTTCCTTGTAGGGATTGAAGTAATTTTAAATTGGTGGGAGGTGGCATATCGATAATTGATTTGACTTTCTTAGGATCAACTTCTATGCCATGATGAGAGATAATGAAACCTAGGAGTTTACTTGATGTAACTCCAAACACACATTTATTTGGGTTTAGTTAGACATTGTATTTTTTGAGTCATTGAAATATCATTCATAAATCCCTAGTGTGATGGTGTCATTCCTTATATTTAACTAATATATCATCAACATAATCATTGACCATATGGTGAATTAAATTATAAAATATATGTGTCATGTTATGTTGATACGTGGCTCTAGCATTTTTTAATCTGAAAGGCATGACAATATAACAAAATGTGCCCTAGGGTGTTGTAAAAGATGTTTTTTCTTGATCTTATTTAGTGATCTTGATTTGGTTATATCTAGTGAAACCATCCATGAATGATAATATTTCATACCTAGTTGTAGAATTGATGATCATGTCGATATAAAGCAAAGGGAAATCATCTTTTGGGCATGGTTTATTTAAATCTCAAGAATCAGAATAACACCAAATTTATCTATTAGGTTTAACTACATGGACTATGTTGGAAATCCGTTCATGGTGTGATACTATTTAAATGAATCCAACATCTAAGAGGCATTAGATTTCATCTTTGACCAACAGAGATACCTTAGGATGTAATTTGCAAATTTCTTGCTTAACTGGTTTAACATATGGGTATAAGGTAATTTGATGGATGGAGATAAATGTATCAATTCCTATCATATATGAGTAAGACCAAGAAAAAAATTCTAGGAAATATGTTAAAGTTTTATGGATATCTATATCTTAATCCTTTTGGAGGGAAACAACTAATAAGACAATGCAGGGATCTTGATCATTTTTGAAGTTGAAATTTATGGTTTCTTCATTAAGCCATGTGGAATGATTGAGTATGTAAGGAGTGGTATGGATAGTATCATTTGAATCAATCGGTATGTCTTGGGTCAAGTTTAGACTATCTCCAAAGTATGCAAGGGCATTTGTGTGATGAGTAAATCTATTTTTATGATAACAAGATACAAGGTCCTCATATGCTCTGAGATATTATAGGAGGGGTTCACCAAATGATTTATTATTTTTGGGAAATTAGATGTTTAATTCCTAAATAATAAATGTGTTTGAGAAGATAAAATCAATAAATAATATGCAATAATTAAGCCACTGATTTGTTTAAACAATTTGTATTTTTTCCATTTCTAAAAATAGTAATGAGTAAGATAAAATATGACTTTGATTATTCTATGCTGTTACAGTTGAGACAGAGTCTGATACTAGAGGAAAACTATTGGTACACTATCATAAACTAAGATCTAGAGTTTATATCTTGATTAGATAGGACCATCAAAAATAGGACACCCTGCTATTTGGCACTGTAGTCTAGGTCTTGCTACTATTGTCCAAACTACTCATAGAGATATGATTTTTTTAGGTTTTGTTTACAAGATTTGTGTGAGCTTGTGTACCAAATAATAGATCCTACCTATTAATATAAATCCTTTTAGAGATTATTATTCATGTGATCATGTCTTTTATGAAATTAAAAGGAACTTTGGTAAATAGGGAAAAGGGTTTAGTGTGTAATAGATATGTTGGATGCACTTCACACCCCATGTGTGGGCACACTGCCTACATACCAATACTATGAGGAGGGATTAAGCTATATGTATTTATCCCATTGAAGTTATTAATGTAATAGTGTGATGAAAATTTAAGTAAATACAAAACTGGGTGTACTTGGAATGACTAGGGACTGGTGTAAAGGTTTGAATAAGTCTAAAATACTATTGGATGGTTTTATATAAAGAATAAGGAAGAGTGCTTGAGTAGTCTTACTTGTATTCTTTCTTCTCTCTTGTAAATAAGTTCCAACCCTTTTGAATGGACTTTGAATGCCCTTTTATAGGAGATTTAATGATCGTGGGTTAAATGAATTTGCATTAGCCTAACATGAATTAGGAGAAGGTTTTGGGAAAAAATGATGATTAGAACTTATTTTACATTTGAACAACAAGACTAAAAATTAGACACCATAGGTTTCAAAATTCCTATCAAACTTGGTAGCTTTTATCCAAAGGGAATGAGACTTGTGGGGGGATGAATCTAGGCCTAAGAGAGCTACCTAGGTCTAAAAGGGTTAAGTCTCGAAGGTTTTGGATGATTAGGAATCATTGAAAGAAAAGCCTAAAAGGGTTATGCAATAAAGTAGGAGGACCTATGGATTAGGTGTCATAAGCCATACTCAAGTAAACAAATTTATCATTTTATATGACTACACTAACTTTTGTGTTGAGTTTTGTTCTCTACAAGTTGATGAGACATTTCAAGCTTGTATCATTCCCTATCAACATGAATAAATCCTTGGTAAATCTTCTCATGATACTTATATACCTCAATATGACTTTCATTAGCTCCAATATGATCTTGGTCAGCCTAGCATGAAGTATATCAGTCCTATAACTAGCCTTCTCAATGTTTTACTCCTAGTCAACATAGCTAATCCTCAAGCTAACCCATTTCCACCTTCAAGAAGACACTCTTGGGATATGATAGATATATGTTGGATCCTGATACTCAAATGGGATATGGTATAGATATTCCTAATAATGTTATTCATAAGGTGAGAGAAGCACTAGAGTTGATTAAAAGAGAGTGGGTACCTATTGAGAGAGCCAATTGGCAAAGGATCATAAGTGAGATGCTTGATGTGAGTGGTCTAGTTTCTTCCTTTGAAGATAGGCTAGGAGTTTATGAAAGGTAACCTCACTATAATTATCAACCTTCATATCCACTTCCACAATTTTTATACTATCCATACATGACCCCTACTCATGAGCCAAATCAAGCCTATCAAAGTCATATTTCTCCCAATCAGTTGGAGGAGAGAATTGAAAAGAGAAACCTTGTGTTTGAAGCTAATCTTGATAGGTAGATTAAATTGGAAAATATGCATATGTAGCAATCCATGTTGGTAGTAAAGGAAATGGAGTTCAAGCCCTCATTTCCCTCTCACAATGCATCCCCACCGCCTCAAAAAGAGACCTATAATCCTAATATCCTAAGTTGGAGTAAGATAATAGAATAATGGGGAAAGAAATAAGAGAAAAGCCTTGACAAAAAGTGTGAAGTTGAGAAGGAGTTTGATCCTATACACACCCCTTCCACTCCACCTCAAAAAGAGACCTCTAATCCTAACATCCTAAGTTGGAGTAAGATAGTAGAATCATGGGGAAAGAAATATGAGAAAATCATTGACAAAAAGTGTGAAGTTGAGAAGGAGTTTGATCCTATACAAACCCCTTCCACTCTACCTCAAAAAGAGCCTTCTAATCCTAATATCCTAAGTTGGAACTATATATTAGAGTCATGGGGTAAGAAATAAGATAGAATCATTTTCCAAGAGTTTGAAGTAGAGAATGGAGTTGATCCTTTATAAGTCCATCCCACCCTTCCTCAAGAAGCTTCTTGTGTTTCATGGAATCCCTCATGCATTACATGTGTTTATGATGATTCTTATGACCTTCAAGCAAATATTTTCCAAGAGAACCTAGCCAAAAAAATAGGAGTTAGAAGCAAACATGAAATTACTAAGTCAAGGTGTGATGGAAGAATTAGACCCAAAGAACATTCTATGCCTAAACCCCCATACACCATCCTTCAAGAGGGTTCCCAAGTTGAATCAGATGTGAATGAAGTGGATGTCAAATGTAAGGAATAAAATCAAGTTGTTTTAGCTTAAATTCTTCCTTCCCTTTCTCAAGAGTTCCCAAAAGAGTCTCTTACTTTATATTCTCAATTTGATTTTGAGCCCTATGTCCCACCTCCACCAAATAGTTCCTTTTATCCTCATAACATCACCCATTGACTTGATGCACCTATGGTGTGGGAACCTCAAGAAGACAAATTAGTTGAGGAAAATTTATAACTTTCACTAGAGGAAAGTGTAACTCCTTTGAAACCTTATTGGGCTAGGTTATCAAATTTTAAGATGCCTAGTCTTGGTTTCACTAGGAAGGATATTGAATATATTGCATCCATTGAATAACAAGATTAGATTGTGATAACTGAGGTGTAATTTTAAAACCCTCAAAAATCCCTAAGTGATGAATAAGAGGTGATCTATTGTGTTTAATCTCTTGGTTTGGTTGATGATGAGGCATATACTCCTTATGTTGAAGAAGAAATCTTGGAGGAGGTCCTATTGGAATCTAAAGAAGAAGTTGAGGGTGTATCTCTTGTTTTCCCCATTCATGATGTTGATAAAAGTTAAGATGATGACTTATGGTAGAGTTTTTAAGACATTCTCAAAGAGTTTGAATATCTTAAGGGGTCTATAACTCCTTTAGGGCTGGTTACAAGTGATGGTAATAAAGATGACATTGTTCAAAATGTCATAGATGAGAAAGATGACATTGTCAAAAATGGCATAGGTAAGAAAGAGAAAAATACACATCATCATTTTTAATTCAATAAAAACATATATTGGCCTCATTCTTTCAAAGAATAATAAATCATTCCTTTTGAGACCATGATTACAAAGAGAATGAAGGTTGATCATGAGAAAGAGAGTGGGCAACAACATGAAGTATATAAACAAGGTCAAGAGGAATATGTCTACATTGGAGACCTATTTGAATATGATTTAATTCAAAACAATTCAAAT
This sequence comes from Torreya grandis, assembly GCA_037957365.1. Taxonomy (NCBI): domain Eukaryota; kingdom Viridiplantae; phylum Streptophyta; class Pinopsida; order Cupressales; family Taxaceae; genus Torreya; species Torreya grandis. The sequence goes on along the minus strand of JARHVA010000493.1, from coordinate 1,410,283 downwards.
TAAGTGCCAAGGAATAGGTCTGATCCATCAAGTGTTCAATCTAAAGAATAACATGATTGGCATTCTCATCAATCTCATGCAAAAGGACATTCAATAAACTTTACTTTTGATCCTAGAAAGGGAGGTATGTTTGGTTTTTAGCTGTATATAATAATTTTTTTAGTTTCCCCTAAGTGCCTTTAGTGTGTGAGTGTGTGTGTGTGTGTGTGTGTGTGTGTGTGTGTGTGTGTGTGTTTGCTTTCCTTCTTGTATGTGTCCTTACTTTGTGTGGTTGAGATAGTAATTAGTGTCTTGTCTTGATCAAAGGTTTGTAGAAAATGGTCAAAGTTTTCTTGTTCTATCAGTCCTTAGATGAATCTATAAGACCAATGGACTAATAAGGCTACTGGTCTAGTTATTATAGCAGGCATATTACACCTATGAGTCACCAATTTGTTGACCAAATTTGTCTTTTTAGTCAAATTGGGGTACCTATAGGTAAAAAATTTACTTTATATGTATATAATGGGTATAATATCATGTTTTGAGGTTAATTATAGGTTAATTTATGTCAAATAATTTTATATTATCTTTGGTTAATTAGTTTTTATGTCCTTATATCATTTTTGGGTCATTTGAGGGGTCAAAATAGTGAATTTAATGCTTTGTATGGGTTTCTTGGGAAATTTTAAGGTTAAAATAGATGACATCATTCCCCATGTGTCCAAAAAATGTATTAATTAACTTAAAAAACTGAAAATATGGTAGGTTTCTAAGAGAAAAGGAAGTTTTCTTGGCAAAAGGGAGAAAATGGCACTTGTATAGGCTCCTTGGGAAGTGTGACACTTATAAAATGTTAAAATGTGACTCTTCATCTTCCCAAATATCAATACCATGTTTTGTTATCTTAATATGACATTTATCACTCAAATCTATTTTTCTTACCCTTTCACCTTTCTAGACACACAAAAGTGACTTGCAGGGTTGTACTCGGTATTGGTCAACACGAGGGGTTTTATGTAGAATTATTCTAGGAGAATTTTTTACACTTATATACATTAATTTTCATAAAAATAAGTTTGATAATTATTAAATTTTCTTCATGAACCATTCATTTGAATTTGAATATACAAATTTCCCTATCAGTCTATGCACCCTTCAAGTTTTTCCTTAGTTTGAAGAAGTACATATAATATAGTTGATAATACTGATTATAGATGATTTTTAATCATTTTTATCATGTTATACATAATTTTTTTCACATTTGGAGTTGATTTTATATTCCAAGTAACTCACTTTGTAAGATGATGTCACTATGTGCAGTTTCAACCATTTTCATTACTTTCAGAGGGTTGTATTCTCTACATAGGATTCATTTTAATGATAAATGGTTTCTTATATGTTTCAATTCCATTAGGGTAACATTATTATATGTTTTGGTCTCATAACCCCATAGTTTGATAAGAAAACCATGTCTCCATCATGCTAGAATTATCATTCAACATGTTACCTACCTTGTTCCAGGAGCTTAGAAGAGATCTTCAGATTAAAAAGAATGTTATTAACCTTTAATTCAGACCTTATTGATAAAAATCATGTATTTGGAGGATTAACAATGGGTTTGAATTGTCTAGGTCATTCATCAACACATTGTTGTTCTATTCCATACCCTACCTTCACATAACCAATGCACCTATAGCCACCATGATGATGTCAATAGATCCTTAGTGTGGGTTTAAAGTGTTTTGAGAGGTGAAAATATAATTTTAAGGTTGTTATAGAGAATTTTTACTTATATAATCTTATGACAATGCATATGATTCATTCCATAACCACTGTCCAAGCCAAATATGCTTATATACTGAAAAATCACCACCTATAGGTGGCCTGAGTAGAATGTTTAGAAGTCATATGAAGAGTTTGAAACATGAGACTTATTAATTTTATTGGTATAATAAAAAGCATGGAATAATTAATTGTGATAATATATTGACAAACAAGGAATGAAAATCACTCCCAAAGAAATGACTGTGGAATTCAGAGATCTAGTCCCTACAAGATCAAAATAGAGGCCTAATAGGTTTTGTTGAGATATTGTGATAAATTTATAAACATCCTTTAGGTATAATAAATAACTCATACTATATACCTTGGTAGGGAGAAATACTATGGAAAGAATGAGGACTATAAAATTGATGGAGAGTGATATTTTAGAGGCTCAAAGTGTCCTACTAATTTTTGGCAGTGTTATTTACATTCTTGAGTTCAAAGAAGGCCTCTTACCTTCCTAATGTTGAAGATAGACATTTTTAATATGTGTGGATAGTTTCAGTAGTTTAAATTAATATTAGAGGGATAAGGGTCATAAAAAAGAGTGATATTTGGTGTTTTGATTACCCAAGGCTACTCTCAGTCTATACAGGTTGTAAAACACTTGCCTACAATAAAACAAAAGATATTGGGCTGGTAGGTTACATCTAGGTGATTATTTGAGACTTTTAAGGTGAATAAAATGAATATAAACAATATATAAGAGTTTTGATAACTTAAAATGATTCCTAATCATACTTTTAAGGCCTAATTATATTCATAAACATATACATCCAAGGGTCCAATAAACAGGGGTTCACAGTCTCAAGGAGAAGCTCAGTTTAGGAACCCAAGTACATAGAATGGTTATAAGTGAAGTTAACATGATGGGATATCATATTAAAAAATATTAAAGGCCATGATTACATCTATTCACCCTTAGTAATACATTCTAAGCTTATATAGACCTCTTAAGGCCTTAACATCACCTACAACCCTGTATATAAAGGTATAATAAGTGATTTAGGAATAAAGTATTCTTGGTGCTAAAGAGACTATGTTTGGTAATATTTGACATATAAAATGTGGAAAATTAACTATATAGGAATATAGATATTTTTTCAAACATTATTTCAACCTTTTTTCATGCCAAAACAACAACAGGGGTCCATTTTCAAGAAAAACACAATCACGGTCAACTGTGATTGAGCAAGTAGAGAGCATGAGAGATATGTGGAGGGAGTAAAGTGATGAATGGTTTTATAATATATTTTTAATGATTTTTTTGAGTATATACATCCCCACACATCATAAAATAAGCAACAAAATAATCCCAAAGCAAGCATACATAGTCTACATCAAAAAAACCTACATAGTTTTTCTTGTTAAGAGACCAGTTTTGAAATTTGAGGGTTTGGAAGGTCAATGAGATTACCAATTGAAATTTTTTTTTGACAATGGTAATAAATAATTGAGGAAACCCATGATATAATAATTTTTTTAGAGATAAAATGGGAAGTACCCCCTATTTTGTCTCAGATAGGGGGTACTTCCTCTTATGCAAAATTGGTAGGTTTTAGGCAAATGGAGATGGAAGGGACTCTTCAGGGGATAAGGGATATTTATAAGAGGTGTATGAGTCTGAGTGACAACTAGGAAAATATTTTAAATTAAACAAGGAATAAATAATACAAAAATAAAATACCTAAACCTATAAATTTACATATAGGGTGGTTAAGGAAGGTGCAAGCCTAACATCCAAATGAGAAGACACCATCAATTACAGACATATGTGAGATTTCCAATGCATCTAAGCAGGTGTATGGGATATATATATATATGTATATATACATATATATATATATGTATATATATATGTATATATATATGTATATATATATATGTATATATATATAGATACATATATATATGTATATATATATATATATACATATATATATACACACACACATATATATATATATATATATATATATATATATATATATATATATATATATATATATATATATATATATATATACCATCATAAGGCAAATAAAACCATTTAAGGCCATTTTGAGCTTCAAGGGTAACTCAGGGCTATTTGACATGCTTAGGCCTAAGGCCAAATGGTAGGTCAATTTAAATTATAACACAAGATGATAAATAAAATTATTTTAATGTTTTTTATGGGATAATATAAAATGTTTTCAAGAATATAAAATTTTAGGGGAATCCATGAGGAACCATTTTGGGTCTTAACCAACTCAGACATACTAGGTAAGGTCTAAACCTAGTGGCCAATGAAGAGCCAATCACATTTATGGAATGATATATGCATTTAAACATGATGAAGTATGTTTATGAGGATAATATATAGGTTTAAAATCTTTTATATATCATATAGGTTGAAAATAGGTCATTTTTGAGTCTAAAACCCACTTTGACATGCAGAAAAGAGGGAAGCAAACTCAATATGACAACTTTTGGAGATCACATCTTCTTGGATGGTTTTCATGGGAGATAAATGAGTTAAAATGATTTATATGAGGGCCATATAAATTACCTTGTGTCATTTATTCAAAAATTTAATGTGCAATATTTATGAATGAATCTTAAGACCTAAAACTATCTAAAACCCTTCCAAAACCCTTGCAAAGACTAGTTTGTGAAAATGGAGTTGGATATGCACTTTAATGGACTATTTTGAATAAAATATATATTTTATATTGAAATGTAATCTCTCAGGATCTCTCCCGTTCCAACTATATATACAGACTTGTATGAATGGGGTGCAAAATAGGCTCTTTTTTACCATTTTTTATGTTTTATGGGCTATAGAATGATTCAAAAGATGAAAAAAACTTTGGGTGAAATTTTAAGACTAAATATAACTAAAAATATTTATTTTATTCCTTTAATAAAATTTTAATAACCCCAAACATGTGTTTCAACTCAACTAGTCAAATCTAGCATATTAGACAAGCTAGTGAAGAAGATGGAAAACTTCAAGTGATCTAATTTTTAGGTGTGCCTGATGATTATAGGGCCATGGAGGTCCTTAAAAAATTTCATCCACTAAATTTTATTTATTTTCATGAAAAATTGAAGACAAATTGGGAGCCAGTGTGTATGGAAAGGCATTTTTCTAGAAAGTAGATGATGATGGCTCACTTTTAGAGGTTTTTAGAAGACCAAGCATGCAACCAATGAATGGAGAGGTATGTATGATGTCCCTAACTTGAAATAAAATCATAAATACTAGTCCTAATTAGTTAAGATACATTAAAATATCTCCACTCATGAAGGAATTTTTTCTAAACTAGTTGAGGAGTTTTCTTGCCACTTTTCATGAAGTTTATTACTTGGATTGACACTTGTAGCTCTTGACCTTGCATGGTTCATACAATACCCTCTCCACATGCACAAGTAACTCCTTTTATCATATTTACAAGTGTCCTTGTGACCCTTGGACTTATATATTTTCCTTTTTCTCACAAATTCTATAAAAGCTAGCCATTTTGGCATTATATTATATGCTCCACCTGAGTATGGTGAAGCCCTACTCATTTTTATACCTTTTTATTAGTAAAATGAATAAGTTTTAACTCTTTCATTACTATTCATAGTGTGATTTACTTTAATTTTTAATTTTATTAGTGAAGACTATGGATTCCTTAGCAAGTTGTCACATTCTCTCACCTATTTGTAGCTTCTTCTTGCAGGGCATGTGATATGTTTCAGGAAATGTCAAAGTTTTAGTGAGTTAGTCTCTTCATTAGTGCCTCTAAATTCATCTTGTCTATTACTCCTATATTTTCAAATTCATCCATAACCCCACAATGTAACCTTGATGCAAGAAGACATAGATTGAAGAGTGTATATTTAGTTTGTTCTTTGATTTCAAGTGTAATATGCATATGGTCTAATGTCATTAGTAAATTTAGTGTATCACCTCCCTTAGTTTAGTTTTTTATTTATCTCTCTCCCTTTTCACCCCCAAAATTTAGTATTAGTTTCAATCTTAAGTGGTACATCAAGGGAGCTAGCCCTATCTAGATATTCACCTCATCCCTTAGGCTGCCCACAACCCTAGAGGTGATTCCATTATGCCACTTGGATGAGAAGAGATTTTCATCTCCTCAAAGATTTAAAATCCAAGTGATAAAAAAACACAAATAAAATTTCTTATAAGTATCTATATCAATATAAAATGATTAAACATGCCATAAAAAAATAGCATATAATCATTTATAGCCATTACAAATGAAGTCAATATGCATATTCAGGCTAATGTTATGCATATAAAATTAAGCATAAGAGAACAAAATTCTTATAAATTATATTTTTTTATTTTATATGGTAAAATTTATGTGTTTTTAAGATCCCAAAACTTAATACAAAGGATAGAAAGATGAATTTCTTACACATAAAAAGAATGCCTCTACCAGTGGCCATGGAGAAATCATAACAACAACATGCCAAATACAACTAACATGATAAAACAAAATCATGGTTCTACCAACTACATTATATGTATTTTTAGTGATCTCATGCTTTGTTTTTTCCTTCAATAACTATCTTTTGTGGTTTTATTTTGAGTCCCTCAAAACTAGGAGTTTCTACCTAGATTCCTTCTGAGCAGAGGGTCATACAAGATGGATGTAACACTAATTTATTACCATTTTTATTTTTATTAAATTTTGTCCATCCTTCCTTATATTCTATAATAACATAGGGATGGGATTTGTCTTCTGATACTAGGTCCTTAGATGTTTCTTCTCTAAATAATTCCAAACCTAGGTTTTTATCAGAGGAGGAGACTAGTGTGGAGGGCATTCTATTTGTTAATACAAGTCAATTATTATAAATATATTCATCATAAAATTTAAAAGAATCTAACCATCATTAAACAAGTTGAGTAATTCATTTTATTAAATAATTATAACTTATTTCAAGTACTAATCAACCCTTGACTTCAATATAACTCAAAATTTTATATAATACCAAGAGGGTAATAAAGAATGAAATTAGGAAAGTAATATAAAAAATAATATATTGTTTAACAATAAGGTGCATACCTATTATATGTAGTTGTAAAATACCAAGGAATGTAATGAAGAATTATATTCACGCTTCTCTCATGTTAGAGCAACAAGATCTAGTTGAACCATGATTCTCTTATTTCATATGCAAACTAAAATTAGGCTTGAAAGAAGTTTTATATATAAAGTCATATTGCCTTAATAAATATGAAACATATAATATAAAGGCATAAGTGTATGCTAAAATCAAATAGGTTAGATAATTTCATCAATGGATATCATTTTCTAAAATAAACTTCTTACCTCATAACTAATTGAACCAACATACTTATGTATTCTTAAACACCATATGATAAGTAATATTTTGCATATGTAATTATTCACTCTTATCAACCATATAATTCTCATTCCAAGAGACTTATAAACACTATATAAAAATACATAAAGAGACTAATTCCACACTAATCATGCATAGGATCAACTAGAAATTTCCTTAACATCATAAATGTTAGCAATGTAATGAACTAGAAGTATAACACAATAATAAATATCATCCAAATACCTAAAATAGGAACCAAGTGATCATAACCATGATTAAATTTAGAATATATAACAAAATAATTAACTTATTACCATATGGAAAGCATCATAAATATTATATTCCTTTTACAACATGATCCATTATCAAAGACTAGATTAACATATAAGACTACAATGTATAACTAAACTAATAACAAAAATGTAATTAGTTTATAGCTTCACTCACTAATCATACAACATGGAAATTATAATACAATTTATTCTAAATAAATATATGAGAAACTTATAAAACAATGTTACCGAATTAATCATTCTTGTCCACAAGATCATCTAGAAATATGAGTATCATGTAATCATGTCAAACAATCCTTCCCAACTAACCTTATGAACCCAACCATCGATGTCCCTTACCATCACATCCATCCACTAGATGGTGGGTTTGAAAATAAAGGTTAAGTAAATATTTTGATCAAGTTAAGGTTCTCAAGCCATTGGATGACTCAACACAAAAAAAAAAATGTAAAATAGGAAAGTGACTGATAAATACATCATCTAAAGATGAGATAAAAATAACCATGTAAATGACATTACTACAAATTATAAATGGGGATAATCCACTTTATGTTGATTCTAAGGTCATAGAGATAGATTTATGAATAAAATCTAGGTGCATAATATTTGTTATTACCATACCTAGAAAACCTCTAAGCATATGGTCAGCCTTTAAACATCTTTAATACTAATCCACATTCCATGCTTTTAAGATCAGAACTACAAGTTAGATAATTAAGCCTAGTTAAAGGACTATCAATTTCCATAAAAATAGAGTTCAGATAATATTAAATACAATAATAACTAAATTTATTACATAAAGCAAAAATATGATCAACATAATGCCATAGTCAAAATATAATCACCCATTTAACAAATAGTCAATAGACACAACTAGTCAAGCCTTCTCAATCATGACTTCCAACCATATATAATTATTTCCCAAAATGATAATAATGATTTAAAGTAATAAAAAAAATTTGTAGAATCAATTTAAAAGTCAAAAAAAATAATATATTAAATTCATAGGGTCATCATGAGGTCCAATGACCTCATCATGATCCCTAAATCTAAAATCAAGGTTTAACATTAACTTAATAAAACCAAAAAACCTCCATAATGATATAATTAAAATTCAAAACCTATGATGTAAGTTAACAATTCCAATAGGGCTTAGCCCATAACCCAATGTGACTTTCATGAATTAATAAAACACACAGGAGGAACTTCAAAAAACAAATATACATTATATAAAGAAAAACATGTTGAAATATGTATAAATCCATTTCCAACCTTCCAACATAGTCATTAGACTAATATGGTATAAACAAGCACAAATAAAAACCCTTCGAAGCAAACAATAACAAAATCCAAATTGATTTTCAAAATTCAATTTATAAATTAAAACCCTTTAATATTTCGACATGGGAAGTAGGGTTAATGACCTAAATAATAATAACACAATAATTAATAATCCAATTTTAAACTAAGTATGGAAAAAATAAACACATTTAACATTTCCACAACTCAATAACCCAAATGTTACTCTCCACCTGGAAGGTACCGCAACCCATAATATATATATGGTAGGGTCTAAAAATCAAATAGTAGTTACAAATATACACAGGGTTTAAAAAATTAAAAAAAACATATAAAAATACACATAGACATAAGATTCATGCAATGGAAGAGAGCACACACATACCCTTCAAAAGTTACAAAGAATACCCTCATAAAACAAATGAATTCACCTAGGCCATTTATATCAAATTTCCCTTAATAACCAGAATGATAGAGAAAGTCTTTGAAAATTTATATGAAAAGAGATAATATAGTTCAACCCCTGGTTATTTAATACCCAACCTAAAGTCTCATGAATTCATGGATGCATATGCAGCATCCAATTTTTTATAAATTCATTTTAAAGGAAAATAACCAAAAACCAAACATTCATAGGAATAATTTACCTGAACAATGAAGGTGTAAAAATTCATCCTAGAAAGAATGCAAGTAGGTTCCTTTACCCAAGTATGTGCAGTCTAAGGAATAATACACCACTAAAAATAACCTTATTTTCCTCTCTGCAGTTTGAAAATACTTCCAACAAAATCCCTTGACTATATATTTTTTCTCCATTCTCGCCCATCTCTTTTTCCCATTCACATACTTTCCACACACCACTATCTACCTTTTCCTCTCCATTCATCTCCTCCATACCCCATTTAATTCATCATTCAATGCAAGGAGATAGAATCCTACCTCTAATATCATTGGCCACTTCCAAAGGAACCAAACATGCCAAACATTAATGTAATAGTCATAAATGACCAATTAAAAAAATTCTAAGCATTAAAAAAAATATATTCAAATAACATAAGGTTTAAATCAAACAATTAAAATAATCCTCATCAAGTGACTAATGTAATACTCCTAGATGGGGTTAGAGGCAGGGGTTTAGGTGAGTCCCCTATAGTCTCCATGCCACCCATCAAGATTTTAGTTAAGCATGGCTATGGTGGTAACTATTTCACATGTGAGAGAGAGAGAGAAGAGTTAGAATGGGGATTTGAATGATCATAACAAAACCAACTAAACATCACAATAAACATGTAACAAACCAAATTATAGTATGACTATGGCATGAAAACAAAATGCAACTACACAAATGAAGATGACATGATTGTCCAATGGCAAGATACCAAACTAAAACATATGTATACCTATCAAAACTCATTTGACTACTCAAGAACCACTTCAAAACCCCAAGTGTTAACGTCATCATCCAACCTAGCTCATATAAGATACCTATAACCACTGAATATATATCAGTATCACTTGATCAATAATAAATAATATGATACATAATTGTAATAAAAACATTAATTACATCAACTAATCCATAAATAATCAGTGTAGCAAATTAAAACATAATATGTCCATCAACCTACAGTCAACATGTCAATTTATTAAAATCCATTAATACTATCCAACTAGATAAAAGTAATGTAAAATTAATTTATACATGTGATAATAATAATATTTAAGAAATTATTTAAAATTATCAAAAGGCATTGTAATAACATCCTCCTCCTTAAAAGGGAGCCATCTTGGTGACTATTCAAATAGCCAAGCATAATGTTGCTTGAAAAGATGTGCATCTTCCTAAGTAGTGATTTTTTTGCTCAATGGGTCCTATTGAACCAAAATTTGTTATATGTTCCTGCTTTATAACTTAATGATGTGATGGTCTAGAATTCTCACTATTTCTATCTTGATCCTTTCCTCTTCCATGACCTATAAGTTTTTTCTAATCCAAAACATGAGAGGGATCAGGTATATATTTTATTAACAAGATAACATGAAATACATCATGAATCCTTAATAGAGGAGGATGAGATAGATAATAGGTAATAAGACTAATCTTCTCCATAATGTCAAAAGGTTTGAAAAAATGTTGAGTTATCTTTAAAGTCTTTTCAAATTTTATTGAACTTTTTTGTGCTCTAACATGTATAAAAACTTTATCACCTGTGCTGAATTCATGTGGAGTCCTCTTTTGGTCAACATAACTCTTTTGCTGATTGGATGCAACTTTCAAAATTTGGCATATTATTCCATTTGTTTATCATATTCAAAAAATATATCAGTGCTGAAAATAGCCTTATTTTCCAAACTATCCCATCCAAGTGTGGTTCTGCATTTTCACCCATCAAAATCTTTAAAAGGTGTCATTTTTATTATAGAATGATAAGAATTATTATAATCAAATTAAACCAAATGGAGATAATCTTTTAATTTTATTTATTGATCCATGACATACATTCACAACATGTCTTCAACCACCTAATTGAGTCTTTCTATATGACCATCCATTTCTAAGTGGTATGAAGAACTCAAATTTAACCACATTCTAAATGTTAAAGTCAAATTTGACCATAATCTTGATGTAAAAAACTTATCATGGTCTAAAATAAGTACTTCAGGTATGCCATACAATATAGCCACTTCTTTTACTAAATGTTCCCCAAACATAGAAGCATCATCCGTTATATTTCTAGAAATAAAGTGGCCAATTTTGGTAGCCTTATCAATCACCACAAGTATGGTATCAAGTTTTCTACATGATTTAGGCATCCCCATAATAAATTCAAGTGAAATTACAACCCACTTTCCTATTGGAATATCATGAGGGTAGAGCAACCCTCCAGAATGGTAATGATCAACCTTAACATGTTGGCATTCCAAGTACCTTACCATAAAATCACTGACATCATGCTTCATTCTAAGCTAAAAATAAACCCCTTTCAGCTCATATATCATCTTCATGATACTAATATGAGCATAATGAGGTGATGTATGCACTTATTTTAATAGCAAATTTCACAAGTCATCTAACTCACATATAAAAAATCTATTTTTGTGCCTTACAAGGACATCTTTATCAACATAAAAGTCAAGATATTTATTTGCTAAAGGATCATTAGATAAACCTACTCTTACTTCATGGAAAAATTCATCAGCAAGATATTATTTTAACACATCACTCCTAAAATTTCCTTGCAGTACAAACAAGGTAGAAAGGTATGTGCATCAACTGAGTGCATCAATAACATGATTTTCCTTGCCCTTAACATTAGATATTTCCATGTAAAAATTACTTAAAAATTCTATCCATCTTCACTAGTGTGCATTTAAACCATCTTGAGAGAAAAAGTATTATAGGCTATGGTGATTAGACTTCACCTTAAAGGAATTTCCCAACATAAAATATTTCTATTGTTTTAGAGAATGGATAATGGAAGCAAGCTCCATGTCATGTGTGAGATGTTTTTTTTCATTCTCCTTGAGCTTACGTGACCCATAAGACATGAATTTACCATCTTGAGTCAAGATGCCTCCATAACCTTCCTTAGAAGCATCATCCCACACCTCAAAATTTTTTAGGTCAAGAATAATAAGTATAGGTGTCATTATTAAAAACACTTTTAGTATTGTGAAAGCCTCTTCACATTGAGGCATCCACATAAATTTATTCCCTTTATACTATAAAGAAGTGATAAGATGGGTTACACTAGAAAAATTTCCACAAACTATCGATAATAACCAACCAAGCCACTTCATGCACATTAGTTGGGGTAGGCCAATCCTAAATTGATTTTATCTTTATTGGATCTACAAAAATTCCATCTTTTAAAATAATATGGCCAAATTAGTGAATTTTAGATTCATAAAAAGTGCATTTGAAGAGTTTTCCATAAAATTTATGGTGTCTTAGTCTTTTCAAGACTAAATAAAGGTTTTGATCATGTTTAACTTCATTATTAGAATAAATAATAATATCATCAAGGAAAACCAACACAAATTTATCCAAAAAGTCTCAAAACATGTTATTCATAAGGATCATAAATGTTGTTAGAGCATTAGTTAACCCAAATGGTAGTACCATGAACTTGTAATGCCCATACTGAGTTTAAAATATTGTTTTATGAATGTCTTCTTCCTTGATCCTCAATTGATGGTAGCCTGATCTTAAATTGATCTTTGAGAAGATTGTTGCACCCTTCATTTGATCAAACAAATCATCTATCCTTGGCAAGGGATATAGATTTTTTATTATTACCTTATTAAGCTGGTGATAGTCAATGATAGCCTTAAAGTTCCATTCTTATTTTTGACAAAGACAATCAAAGCATCCCAAGGAGACACACTTGGATGGATGTTTCTCTTATCCAAAAATTTCTTGCAGTTTCACCTTTAATTCCTACAAGTCAGCCATGTTTATGTGATAGGGAGACTTATATGCAAGGGTATATCTCATCATAATATCAATTTAAAAGTAAAATTCATGCTTAGGTGACAATCTAGGCAACGTTTTGATAAAACATCCATAAAATCATTCAATATAGGAAAATATGGGTGAACTAGTTCATTATATTTAGTTAACTCTTGAAACTAGACTACGTAAAGCTTATAGACATTTTTAACAATGAGTTTTAGTTGTAAGGATGAAAGTGTCTTTCAATTTTCAAGCCCTTCTATACCTTGAATTTATACAAGTTTCCCAAGGTCATCAATGCACTATACTCTTTTACCAATGTAATCAAGTGTGGCTTGGTGCTCTTTTAGCTAATCCATTCTGAAAATGAGATCATATGACCCCAAAGGTGCTAGGAATATATTTACATTAGTTTTAAAGACACCAAAATCAATTTTAATTTATTCCAAGCATTCAAGAATAGGTACCCTTTTTCTAGTACTAAACTCAACCTACCAACCTTCCCTTATCATTACATGTTTAATTTTACATTGATTAGAAGCATTAGGAGATAAAATTATTGGTTTCAACCAAGTCAATTAGAATAGATAAAGGAAACCAATTAATAGTACCTATAATTTCTATTGGGGTAGATTTCAAGTCAACATTATGATTATCTACAACTATGTGCACCCTGTGATTGAATGATTAGCCCAATTTTAGCTTGGGGTGATCCTTTATGTAGTGGTTATCACCACATTCCTAGCATAAAATAGGCTAAGATGGACCTACTATAAATATATTTTCACCAGTGGTTGGTCTATGTGAATTGTTTTCAGGTTGTTATTTCTTGAAACAAACTGATTTAGATGAACCTTGAGGCTTAAAATTTTTGGTCTAATTCAATGTTTTTTAAAAATTATTATTATTCCCAATAAATTTGTGATTTTGATTTGATTTTTTGAAAATTTTAGACATAAGAGAAAGACTTTTGGTCTTATATTATAGCCTATTCAATTTCAATTCTTGCCTCACCTTATAGTGAGACTTCTCTTTCTCTTCAACTTGGTAAGTTGATTCAATGAAAGATACCAAGGTCTTTAGGTTTGTCATATTAACATCATACATTAATAGCTCTTTAATACCAATATTAAATTTGGTGATCTTTGTCTCCTCATCATGAATAATTCATATGATGTAACATATTCAAAAATTTGTTATCATATTAAAAAACAAACATATTTTCTTATTTCAGTAGCTCAAAATTAGTTTTTTTGCTCCTTGTAGTTGGCATCCATATACCTTTTTTGCAACTAAATTTCAAAGATTGTCCAAGTCAAATCTATTGGATGGTATCCCTCAATAGCACAAAGTTTATTCCACCACAAGGTTTGAGGTCTAACCAACTGATAAGCTACCACCCTTGCTTTCACATTTCATGGCATGTTATGTAGGTCAAATTATTTATTCAGGTGAACAAGCCATGCATTAGCTACATCAATAGATTAATCACAAAAAAGTGTGGCTATTAGAAGTTTATCTAATTCTTTAATGACTAGGTCAACCATAGTAGAAGGCATCTCTTATATTATTGGTCCTTCTACTTGGCCCATTTCCAATTTGGGTACTTCCTTATGTGATACACCTTCAAGCTTATTTTGCCTTTGCTCATGATTGTCAATCTTGACTTCCAAGGTATTTAAGGTTGTCAAGAATACACTAAGGATTTCATCCTACTTGTCAGTTGGGTTTTTGTTAATTACATCAGCATTTATAACCTCATTTTTACTATCAACATTGTTTATGGGTAGTTCCTCTTGATTTTGAATGGGGTTATAGGCACCACAACCCCTATTTCAGCCTCTACCTCTGACTCTAACTAAATTAACATTATACTAATTATTATGGATTTTTCTACCACTCAACATCATTCTAACCATCCTAAAAATTTATAAGATAATAACTCAATATATTTTAGACTCAAGATGTTCATTCCCAAATTTATCTAGAGAAGAACACTAATCTAATACTAGATGAAACAACCCCAAGTTTTTTTTGGAATTACATTATCAGAGTAAATTTGGGACTACATGTTGGACCTAATACCTTGTTTGATAAAATAAGTGACTTATTTAGCATTTTTATGTACACACAATTGAAATTAAAGGAGGTGATCTGAGATAATTATCTAGGGGTAAATACTCACAAAGGATGTTATGGGGAAGCAAGTGCCTAAAGGACTGGCTATGGGGTTCATGATGTATCAATATACAAGTACATGAATAAGTAATAAACACCATATATGGCATAAGTTCTTCTGCATAGGACCATTTATCATTCCTTAACCATTTATAAATATATCAATCCCCTCTATATGTTTTGGTTTTTCTTGAGGATGGTTAAATGATTAGTTTTAGACTAGCTAGGAAGGACAATTTTACCCACCCTATGATGTCATTTGATTACAATAGGTTTAATAAATGAGAACAAGATATAAATATATTTTGATAATTAGAGATAATTTTTAAAATTATAATCATAAAAGTATCAACCAATGATTGATTAAACACATGCAAATTTATACCAATTCCATAAGCACACATCATGATTTATTACTACCTAAAAAAAAGTATAATCATTAAAGGAATGAAAGGTAAAGTATCATAGGAAGTTATTTAGGTATTATTAGCTAAGGATATCAAATTCTTCATGGCTTAAGGTCATTTCACCATTGCCTAACTTATTTAAAGTTCACAACTTATCTAATTTATTAAGCATAAATGTCTCTATCTAAAATATGAGTAACGATACTCTATATTTGCTAGATAGGATATAGTGGTCAGCCCATAGTTGGATCTATGCAAAGAGATCATATTATAAAATAGCTAATATGTATATAATTAATAAGAGGACTTAATTATTTTAAACATAAAGTGTATTACAACCAAGTATATATTTCTCTATCATTAATTATTCAATAATCCATTTAATTTAAAGTGGGAGAAATATTCAGCCTATACAACTCTCTTATTTCTCAATTAGTTTCCATCCATAGACCAATAATCCATTTAGTATTATAACATGGAACAAATTTCCATCCGTACATATATTTATTAAAACTATTAAGAACATGAAGCAAATAGTTTCTTATCATTTTCTATAACAATAATTTCACTTAAATGATAAACCAACTTCATATAACATTATTCATAAGTATGATCGTACATATATGAGTGATACATGTTTCAATATGAAAAATTATATAAAATAATATGACCATAATAATATTTCTCTCATAAGTTGAATGGATAACATTCATATTATGCTAGCATCTCACCCAAAGTAGGATTTCCATCCATACATGGAATGGTTGAAACCCAAATAAAATTTCTTACAAGTGTCTATATCAACATAAAATGATTGAACATGCCATAACATAGAAACATATATTCATTTCCAAATAGTATACATGAATTCAATATTCATATTTAGCCCAATCTTATACATATAACATTAAGCATAAGAGAACAAAATCCCTGTAGAGTTTATTTAGTAATATAAGTAAATTATGATAACTATCTTCATCATAACATTTCCAAAAATCTACCCGTCATTCAGCAAGTTGAGTTATTAATTTTAGGAAATAATTATAACTTATGTCAATTACTAAGCAACCCTTGATTTAAATATAACCCATAATTTTATTTAATTCTACCAAGGTAATAAAGAATGAAACTAAGAAAGTAATCTAATCAATAATATATTGTTTAATGATAAGGTACATACCTTTTATATGAATTTGTACAAGACCAATGAATGTAATGAATCATTCCATTCATTATTCTCTCATGTTACATTAACAAGAACTAGTTGATCCATGATTCTCTTATTTCGTATGCAAACTGAAATCAAGCTAGAAAGAAGTTTTCTATACAAAATCATATTGCCTCAATAAATACTCAACATATAAGAGAAAGGCATAAGTTTATTCCAAAATGAAACAAAATAGATAGTTTCATCAATTAATATCATTTAAAAACAAATAAAAATCTTACCTCATAACCAATTGAACTAACATACTTATGTATGCTTAAACACCATACGATAAGTAATATATATTCATAGGTAAGTCTCCACTCTTGTCAACCATATAATGATCATGCCAAGATTCTATATAATAATTATATAAAAATACATAAAGATAATAATTCTATCCTAATCATGCATAGGATAAGATATAGATTTTGTTAACATAATAAATGTTAGCAATATAATGAGCTAGAAGTATAACACCATAATCAATATCATCCAAATACCCAAAATAAGAACTAGGTGATCATAGCCAAGATTTAATTTAGAAGATATTAAACAAATATATTCTTACCATATGGAAGGCATCATAAAACCATCTACTCCTCTTATAACATGATCCATTATCAAAGACTAGATTAGCATATAAGACTAGAATGTATAACTAAACTAATAACAATAATGTAATTAGTTTACAATTGCACTCACTAATCATACAACATGTAAATGATAATACCATTATGCTAAAAAAATATATGAAAACCTTATAAAAAAATGTCACTAAATTCATCATCCCTATCCCTAAGATCATCCAAGAATGTGATTAGTATGTAATCATGCCAAATAAACCTTCCTAGCCAAACCTATGAGGCCAACCATTGGTGGCCCTTACCACCCTATCCATCAGCTAGATGGTATGTTTGTAAACTAGGGTTAGGAAGGTATTCTAAGAAATTAAAGGTTCTAAATCCATTGGATGACTCAACACAATAATAAAATGTAAAATAGGTAAATAACTAACAAATATATCATCCAAAGATGAGATAGAAATAACCAAGTAAATGACATTGCTACAAATTGAAAGTGGGGATAATCCACTATAAGTTGATTTGAAGGTCATATATACATATTTATGAATTAAATCTAATTCCATAACATTCATTATTACCATACATGGAAAACCTCTAAGTATATGATCAACCTTTAAACATCCTGACTGCCAATTTGTATTTCATGCTTGTAAGTTCACAACTATAACTTAACTATTTAAGACTAGTCAAATAAATATCAATTTCCATAAAAATAGAGTTCAAAAAATATTAAATACAATAATAATTGAATTCATTACATATATCAAAAATATGACTAGTAGAATGCCATAGTCAAAATATAACGATCGATTTCAAAAGTAGTCAACAAACACAACAAGTCAACCCTTCTCAATCATGAATTCCAACCATATATCATTATTTTCCAAAATGATAACTATGATTTAAAGTAGTAGAACAAGTTTTTAAAATTGATTTAAAATTTAAATAAATTAAAATAATGAATTTTTGGGATCATCATGAGGTCCCACGACCTCATCATGATCCCTGCATCTAAAATAAAAGTTTAACATTAAATTAGTAAAACCAACATACCTCCATAATGATATAATTAAAAGTCAAATCCTTTTTTTTAAGTTAATAATTCCAAAAAGGCTTCAACCATAACCCAACTTAGCTTTGACAAATTTATAAAACACATAGGAGGACCTTCTAGAAATAAATATACATTATATAAAGAAAAACATGTTGTTGAAATGTGTATAAAGCCATTTAAAACTTTCCAACATAGTCATTAGACCAATATGGCCTAACCTAAAAAAAATAAAAAACCCTTTGAAGATAAGAGTAATAAAACCCAAATCAATTTTTAAACTTTAATTTATAAATCAAGACCCTTTAATATTTCCACATGGGCAACAAGGTCAATAGCCCAAATCATGACAATGCAATAGTTAATAATAAAATTTTAAATCAAGGATAGAAGAAGTAAACCCATTTAACATTTCCATAACTCAATAACCCAAATGTTACTTTCCACGTAGAAGGTACCACAACCCCCCGCCCCCCCCCCCCCCCACACACACATGACAGGGTTTAAAAATCAAATACAAATTACATATATACATAAGGTTTTTAAAAAATCAAACAATATGTATAAATATACACAATCGTAAGATTCATGCAATGGAAGAGAGCATAGATAGACCCTTCAAAATTTATAAAGAAAACCTTCATAAAAAATCAATTCACCTAGGCCATTTATATCAAATTTCCCTTGATAACTAGAATGGTAGAGATAGACTTTGAAAATTTATATGCAAAGGGATAATATAGTTCAACTCCTAGGAATTGGATACCTATCCTAAAGTATCATGACTACATGGCTACATATGCAACATCCTATTTTTTATAAATTCATTTGAATGGAAAATAAATAGAAACCAAACATTCATAGGAATAACTTACCCAAACAATCCAAGTGTAAAAATAATCCCAACAATAATACAAGTAGGTTATTATAGCCAATAATGCATAGTCCAAGGAAGAACATCCCACCAAAAATAACCATATTTTACTCTCTAAAATTCTTACACAAAATAAAAAACCAAGTAAAAACCCTTGACTATATATTTTTTCTCCATTCTCCCTCATCTCTTCTTCTCATTTACATCCTTTCCACCCACTACCATCTACCTTTTCCTCTCCTTCCATCTCTGCCATACCCCATTGAATTCAAAATTTGATGTAAAGAGAGATAATCCTCCCTCCAATGTTATCAACCACCTCATAAGGTACTAAAAGTGCTAACCATTAATGTAATGGTCATAAATGACCAATCTAAAAAAAATTAGGCATTAAAAAATAATAAAATAATATATTCAAATGAACATAAGGTTTGAATCAAACCATTCAAATAATCCTCATAAAGTGACCAATGTAATAGTCTAAGAAGGGGTGATAAGGAAGGGTTTAGGTGAGTCCCCCTAGAGTGTCCAAGTCATCCATCAAGGGTTCAATTAATTATGGTTGTGGTGGTGACTAGTTTGTAGGTGAGAGAGAGAAGATTCAAAGTGGGGATTTTAATGATCATAATAAAACCCACAAAACATCATGATAACCACATAATAAACCAAATAGTAGTATGACTAAATCATGAAATTTTTTTTTTGACTATATAAACAAAGATGACATGACTATCCAATGGTAATATACCAAACCAAAACATACATATACCTATCAGAAATCATCTGACTACTCATGAACCACTTCAACACCCCAAGTGCCAAAGTCATCATCTAACCTAGCTAATATCAAGTATTTGAAACCACTAAATATATTTTAGAAAGACTTGATTGATAGTAAATAATATGATACAAAAATATAATAAAAACATTAATTGCATCAACTAGTCAATATATCATCAGTACATCAAATTAAAACATAATATGTCCATCAACCTACAGTCGACATGTCAATGTATTGAAATCCATCAATACTATCTAGCTAGATAAAAGTAATGCAAAAGTTAGCTATACATGTGATAATAATATTATTTAAGTAGTCATTTAAAAGTATCAAAAGGTGGGGTCATAACACATGGTTTAACAAAGGAACCAATCTCTTTAAATTCTTCATGGGAAGCATTCATTTTCCAATGTTTTAAGGAATGAACATAGTCAATAAAGTTAATAGAGAAAAATTAGTTTAACACATATAGGTGTACTCCTTCCTTTTAGTTTTAAATATTTACAAATGCAAGATACATTTAAATTTTCAATTTCACATATGAATACTAGATAATTTTAAATAATTATAAGATTTACTATGGAATAACCCACATGATTGGATATTTCTTCCAAAGGTAAACTATGTTGTACACACATAGGCGATCTTTCATTTTACTCTAGTAATTTAATTTATATAATAAACTAAGGTAAAATTTAGATACTCAAATTTGGACATGAATACTTGATAATGTTAATTTTGGCCCATGTTTACCTTAATTTACTTGAACACTTTAATTAGCTCAAATTTGCCACCTCATTCTATCTTAAGTACTTCTATGGACCCATCCATACAAGTTATTTTTTTATTAAGGGTAAAATGGGGATTTTAGAAGGGACCCCACCTTTTTATAAAGGATAAAATGATAAAGAATAAAAAACTCAAATGGAACATCTCTCTCAGCATAAAGAATAAACCACCACATAATAACTATAGATAAGTGGTAGAGAAACAATAGAATAATAAAAAAACAACCAAAACAATTTCAACCACATCTCCCAACAAAAAAAAAATTATGACCCCCTAGCAATTATTTTTCATGGATCAAATGGTCATATTCAATGGATCTAGGTCATTATGAAAGTGACGTTTCCTCTTATTGTTAACTACTATACAATGTCCCCCATATCCTAAATAAGGGGAGATGGGGATAGTAATATCAAATGAATCTAAAGAATATGAGTTCTTCAAAGAGTTTTGAGCCAAAAATTCTCATTTATTTGAACTTTCTATCAATTACTTCTATTAGCCATTTCCTTCATCCATGAATCCTTTCCCACTATTATAATATCCTTATTATTCTCCTTAGGAGATATGAATGGTGACACCAATTAAATATTTAATCTTCTATTATTAACTCACTCTGATACCTACATACATCAACACTTGTAAATAAACTTCTCAATCTCCACTTATCTTGTCAACTCTCTCTATTTTTTAGGACTTTCTCTTTCAAGACCTATTATCTAGGCTTATGTATGTCATTCACTCTACCTTTATGTTTATATACACCTGTGATTCATCCTTGCATATCATTCAACTCCTCATTACACTCATTCTCACTCTCTTTTATTCATCTCATACACTAGTCTCTTACTATACTGTTGCTTCTTGACCAAATCACCTTATTTTTTAAACTAGGTCTCTTGAAGACATTATTGACCTTGGATAGTCTCTCATAGGTGTAAAAAACTTGTTTGAAGACAATTTACCCTCACTTAAAAAATCTATCCTCTTCTTGACTTCTCAAGCTCTCAATCTCACTCAATTGCTTAGTAGCTTTTTTTGAACAAATTTACCTTATATGGATGAGTATAATTACATCCTAAGAAAATAACACTAAATTCAGACACCCTCTATCATATTTGAGGTTTCCATGAAGTTTTATGACATAGCTCATTATTTTGATACCATTTCTAGCATTGCCACAAACCTAATTAGGTCTCCTAGTTCCCTTTGCACACACATTCAACGGTTACCATACTTGTCCATACCAAAACAAATTAAAAACACATAAATATTTGAGAGTACATTAAATACTCATAAACCTCCAAATTTCATTCAAATCTACTAGTTCAATCTTTAGATATACCACTTATTGTGTTTTAATTATAAACTAGGGTTTTCAAGGTTCTGTATTAGCTTGAGAGGGCTCAATATGGATTTAAATGATCCTTTATTGATTTCAAAACTTGCTAATACCTATTGAAGGTCTGTCTAAACTAGATCCACCTTTCCCAAGTTCTACAAACATGAATTAGACTATGGTCTATTTACGAAGTCTATCTGTCACAAGAAACACAAGGTTTTTAAGAGCAGGTTAACCTACCTAAAGGTATCACACGTTACTCTAAGATATATTTAAAACACATTGACTTCCTACACTATATTTATCCCACAAAATAATTCAAATCATTTTCTAATAAATATTTTAATAGGTTTCTTGACTATGTCTTGTCATACAAAGATCACATATAGTATACTATGTTGAACCTAGCAATATGTAACTTAATACACTACATAAATGAGTTCTTACCCTTGTGACCCACCTTGATACACAATATGCTTCCACTAGACAATTTCAACCTTTATTAGCCTCTTGGATTCAACAAATAAACACATAATTTATGCATAGACTACAATTTTATAGTTTGACATAACACTATCACCAAAGGTATTAAGGTTTCTAATTCATCAATTTGAATTCATAAAAAAATAGAAATCCATATGCTTAGACCTATTCATTCAAACAAACTATCTTTTATTAATTCCTTTTCTTTACACAATAGTGTTACCATAAATAAGGTACAAAATTCTTCAGCATCATGCTCCTCCATATCCCTGTCTCTTCAAAACTTAAAATTGACTCACCTTCTAACTGATAACTACTTACTAACCTCTCTAGGAGACTATTATCTATTACAATACAAAACTTGTTGCAAAACATAAGAAACTACCTTCCTAGTAACTACCTCCTATGACAATTACCTAGACATAGTAGTTATATCTAAGATTCTTGCTTCTCATTTTTTCATGTCTTTTATGTAATGCATATTTTTTTTATACACACCTATACTCACTTAATACCTAGTACTAACATTTACTTAATCATGACACTATTGAAAAAACACAAAAATGCTTCAAAACACACTTGCATATTTAAAATTTTTAAAATAGTGTTTTGGAAGGAAAATCTCCCAAGGATAATAACACCCAATACCAACCTACCCAGTTACTTATAAAGACTCAAATAACTTATAAGACTTGATAAAATACCTAAGACACTTGAATTTGATCAAACTTATAGAATATTCTTTAAGCCCCTGCATTAAAGGGCGACTCTAGAACTTCACTTTCATATTCACACTCAAATTCCTTGTCTGCATGGACTATTAGATAGTAAGGATTATCATCCTTCCACAAATTATTTACTTTATTATTGTTATTATAAGGATAATTATTAATTGAATGACCAGTTATAAATCATATACAACATCTTAAGGGCAAACCTTCATATTTGAGAGTTTATAACCATTTTTTGTCACCTACTTTAAGTTCAACATATGTCAAGATTAAAATTTTTTCTATCATAATTTGTATGTCACATACCTTATGTTATGGGTTTCACATCATAAAATTATCCCAATGAATGTCTAATAACCCACAACAAATAAATTTCCTAGAAATGGATGGGTAAATGGGATAACTAAATCCAAGTTGATATAAAATTAGAATGATTATTGAGAGGGTTGAATATAGGGTACCAATGCTCAGCCAAAATCAAATGTTTATTCCATGTCTGATAATATTCATTGAAAACTATATCTTTATCCTTGTTTGAATTGAACATCAAAACAAAAATGCCTTTAAAATATGGGTGTATTTCAAACTTACATTATGTTAGAGCTTTCCAATACTTAAAAATCCATTGATGCAAATATGGTAATGAAGTTCAAATCCTATTAAAATGATGAATCATACCTCTAGATGATAGCCATTCTTCCCAATCAAGAACCTTTTGAAGATTTTCCTCAAAAAATAAATAGCCTGATTATATTTTTCTAGGTTAAAAGGTTCTATATACATTGTCATTTTACACATACATAAATATTATTAACTTAAAAAATACATGTATAATCATTTATGTGGATTATTTTTTGAGATCAAATGTTACCCTCATGGTTTATAATTAATGTACACATTTTTATTTTGATAGTTGATCCTAACCTAGTAGGTTGATCCTAACCATTACCCTAGAAATGGTTCTTTTTAAATTTTAAACCCTCTCATATAAGTTGATAAGTATTTTTAAGATAGGTTTTGGGATGTTTTACCCCTTTTGGATGGTTATAAATACATATTTAAGCCACTTACTCTACCACTTAGGTAATTACTTCACAATTTCATTATTGATGTATACTTATACTATTGAAAATAAAAAAATATTACATAGTATTTCTAATTTAGAAGATATTTACTTTACTAAACAATTATCTAAGTCAAGATCCTATTTCATACAATTCAAAGAGAACATTACCAAGTATTCAACCCATATCTAGATGCATACATGTAGCAAATAATAATTGTTACAATAAAAGCTACATGAAATTAATTCTATTTTCAGAGTGATTTGGATACATATTAAACATCTAATCATCACAAGGGTTATTGTGTTTATCTCAACCCATTAAACTCCCCATTTTATTTTCATAGGTTTTTGATCATTGAGAAACCTAATAAGGATTTAAAGTCATATTTTTGCATACATTCATATTTAAAGTAAGAGAAGGTGATTGTGCCATTATATTAGTATTTTCATGCAAATGTCAATATAAACCCATAGAGGAAAGTAATTGTAGTCAATCTTAAATGTTTCTAGTCATTTCTACTTGAGAATAATGACTATAATTTAGTTTTATGCACATATTTGATATGAGTTGGTCATTTATAAATATTTGTTCATCACATATAGTTAACCTAACAGTTATGAATAAGCTTTAAGTTTCCTTTCAATATTTAAGATTTTTCATTGTTAGTATATTTCAATTATTTAGGTTTATTTTATTTTAGTACTTTACTTTCATTCTTTCAGTTATAATTCATTTAAAAAAAATCTACCCTTTAGTTTATTTTATATTAATTAGATTTAATATCTAAATTAATTTAATAATAACAACAACAACAACAACAACAACAACACCAACAATAAAAACGACTCTTTTTTCATCTTTACAAAAAATATTTAAACCTATAACTATAAGTTTGGTGAAAAGATGTAAGTGGACCAATACTACAACATGATACTAAAATAATAATATGTAAATAATCAATACTAATAAAACATCAGATATGTAATAGATTATATTAATAGTAATTCAAAAAATAAATACAATATAAAATTTGTATAAAACAATTGAAAACCATAAATTAGATAAAAAAATAATTAGCTTCCAATGATTAAAATTGTGAACATAATATAATGTTAAATATGAAATCAAAGTGTTAACTGAATACAATGAATCAACAATTATTAAAATGAAACAGTCAATATGTCTGACATTAAAAAAAATAAAGAATGGATAAAATTAAATATGGAATAAATATTAACTAATAAATGTCATAAGATAAAAATAAATATTTATGATGGAAAAATATTCTTCTAACCAAACTACATACATATGACATAAGGATAATTCCTCATAACACAATACAAAAAGTTTATAAATCATTTAATATTTGTATTTATAAATAAATTTTAAATATGTTCAAATAATTTTGGTTCATAAATAATAAATTATATTTGTAAATAAATGTAACATAACATCCATTATAGAAATATGTTTTTGTTTTAAATAAATAAAACCTTGTCTAGTTTACACATTTATATTAATGTGTAGCATTCATTTATAATCCCTCTTCTCTAGTATAAATAAGAACACTTTTATAATAAATATTAAGTTTTATATTATATTTTATTTACATAGGTAGTTGTATAAATATATTGGTAACCTTAATTTGACCTTCAATCTCCTTATAACTCTATAATGACTCAACTCATATTTTATATGATCTCTCATATATATATATATATATATATATATATATATATATATATATATATATATATATAAAAATATATATAATTGATGTAATTGGAAACATTACATGGGCTGATTATTTATTTTAAGTTAAAAATGATAATTTTACATCATATCCTATTGTTTGAATTGATATGTGTGGTTGACTTATGGTGCATATAACCTTTGACTTATACATTTCATAATCTTCAAATTAAATATGTTTAAGAATAAGCAACTTAATTATATTATATATATATGAGGTAGTGTTAGATTATTATATGAACATATATTTTTAATCTTAATTGTATTTTAATAAATGTTTAAGGTGCCTATTTGAAATAAATCGGTCTTATATTTTAGTATTCTATTCCTCATTTATCTTATATTGTGTGGATATACTCTATTCTAACCTTAATTTTAAATTTTTATATTATATTATGCTCATTAAATTTATCTAATTTATCTCTATTTTTGTATTTTTTTAATATTGTGATATAGTAATCTTACAACAATTGGCATGCGCCCTTCAATTTTATCTTAGTGTATGTGGAAGAACTAGATTTTTGAGAGAAGTGAAAATAAATAATTCAGTTAAATCTATTTATTTATATATAAAAACTTTAACTAATTTATAGTATATTTTTATGGTTGGTGAGGCTTTCTTGTGGGTTCTTTTTATAATTAAAAAACATATTTTTTTTAAACTACGAGAGAATTTAGTGTTTTGTCTACACTATGTATTCTAAAGAAACAAAAAGTTTAGAGTTATTTTTTTCCACTCTTTATCAATATAATAATTTTTGGCTTAATATCATCAATGAAATACAAATGGTATGTCTATTCTGACCCTATTATTTTTACACTTTTTGGTTTTAAGGTAATTAGATTCATCTCACCAAATTGATGATTAGGAAATCATTTTTCATTAAATGTGGGATAAATATGGTTATTAATATAAATTTATTTTAATATAGGAATATTTTGAATATCATACTAAATCCAAAACACATAAAATGTGTTGTAATAAAACTAGTATAAAGATATAGATAAGGTCCTTGTACATTAAATATTGAAAGGATTTAAGATAGATATACAATAAAATGATGAGCATAAACCTACATAGATCCAATATGTAAGAAAGGTAAAGTAGATCAAATGAAATATAATTATAGTAAAAAGTAACAAAGAAATATATAATCTAAATGATTGTAACCAAGAGGTGCCTAATCTAAGAGTTATAAAGAAGAGGTATAAATGAAATAAATAAAACATAATATATATACATAGACTAAAAAACACAAATTATTCTAAACATTAAAGAAAATAAAATATTAATACATTATATATTTGAAAAAATTAAATAAATAAATAATATAAGGTTAAGAATAGTTATTCTATGTTTAATTATCAACTCATCAATCTTCCCCATGACTCAAGTGGAACTTTGTAATATATTTTTATAGGTGAAACTTAATATGTAAGTAAAAATACTAAATCATCTTATGTTGGAAGCTCTAAAGACAAGGTGTACATTTTTTATTTAACTTATCTTCTTTATATCTTCACTAACCTAGTGAAAATTAGTCTTTATCAATTATAATGTATGTTTTATTGTCTTAATAGAGTATATTAGATATATTTATTTTTGAAAACAAAATATGGGTCTATATAATTAAAACGAAAATTACCAAAATGTTACTATTCAAACATAGATGAAATGATTACCCAACCAAAGTAGTATGAAAAATCTAAATCAAACACAATAATTATTAGGCTTTATTAATGATGTTAGTTGATGGAAATATCACTGAAAAACATCATTGGTCATGTTGATGAAATTAATTAAAACACATAAACAAGAGGAAGTGGAGTGGAAAAGGTCAACATGAATAAGTGAAGTAAAAGTACATAGATTATATGATATGAATGAACACAAATTTAAAAAATTATCATTGAATAATCTCTTATAAATAATCATGAATTAACCCACCTGAATATGAGTGCACTTATTTGGACATTTAATCAAGGACATATATGTATCGACAAATCATAAATATAAATCATTATTGCTATTTACATGATTCTTATATATTTTCCCCACCCAAAACTCATCACCTTCCACAATAGTGTAATATGAAATGGTGATTTAAGAATGAAAATATTAACACAAAATAATAGTTGTAATTTTTTGTATAATATTTGGTTAAATAACTTAAATCCACATACAACTAATATATATCCAAGAAAAATTACTTGGTATTTATCATGAAAGGAATATAAACTACATATGATAACCTTAATGATACAAGACTAAAAATAATTAAAAACATTGTGAGTATATGTTAATAGATATAAAATATAATAAGATAAAAATATCAAATAATATGGTAAAAAATATCATAATGGTAAATAATATATTAGGTCCAAAAGACCCAAAAATATAGAAACAATTAATGTGAGTCAAGGGGAAAAGGGGATAAAATGGACCAAATAACTATTAGATAAATTATAGATTAGGCTTATATGACTTAAGGATAAATAGAGTGAGACAAAAATAAAATGATTATAGAGTCTAGATTTAAATTTTGATATGTTATAATAAAGAAGCGAGGTGCTATTAGAGTGTTGTGAAAATCCTTAGCGGAGATAAGACAATTTAATCAATTAAGCAAGACTAATCTTGAGTTTTTGACATTAATGTTGTAGAAACCCTACCTAATGAGTCCAAATACATGGATAACTACTGAAGCATATATACCATCCAATTATGGATATGTAATGAAATGTAAATTTTACTATAATATCATCATGTGTTCTATTTTCCTCAAGACCTTCATAGATCTATCAATCAATTATGAGGATTGGGGTACTTTTGTAAAATAGTAAATGAAAATAATAGTATTTATGACACATCCTATCCTAGTATACTATCCTACCACACTTCAATATTCCTCTAATCTTACTATGATTTTAAAATATATATTTATATATTCTAAGGATATGTATCTTGCTAATGATATGATAATGTCTTTTTGGTAATATTCACTTTGATATTTTATTTTTTATTTTTTATTTTTTATTTTTTATTTTTTATTTTTTATTTTTTATTTTTTATTTTTTATTTTTTATTTTTTATTTTCCTTTTTTTAAATAATTTTTTGAATTCAAAATTTAATTTATTTTGATATTTTCCTATTTCATATATATTTTTAAGATGAATATTAGATTTTTATGATAACTAAGGCAAGAGAGATTACACCTAAATGCTAAAGAGGAGAACCTACAAACTAAAATGATTAAATACTCCAAAACTTATAGTTTATAAAATATTTTGATATTATATATAGTTTAAATGTTCTTAAATAAAAATATAGGAAAGATAAATATGAATATTATGAGTAGTATATAATAATATAATATGATACAATAATGGTATGCTAATAGTTAGCGATGAGAAGATAAGTATTATATTAAAAAAAATGATAAATTGGAATTGGAATTACATGAGAACATATATAAAGTTTCATGATAGTTATATCATGATGGAGTTGAACCCATGAGGGGAGATTAAAATGAAAAAAATATAATATTAATGTCATACATAGATCATGTAAAATTATGATAGGTCTAATATAATACATGATTGAGGTAAAACCTGAAATGTGAGAGATAAGTCATTTGAGGTAAACATAAGAGATAAAAAATAAAAATAAAATTATTAAGACAATTGTTATGTTGAAAATTTTAGATATACTTGAAATGAAGGTACAACGAAAATTAAATTACCAAAAGATAAAAAATTATGTAATCATAAACTAAATCTATGTGGGAGAAGTGCAATAAGCTTAAGTTATTGATGCATCACAAAGGATACAATGTCCATAAAATTTTAAAATTAAAGGGTAAAAATAAAATTTTATTAATGGAAGATATCTAGGGATGTAATGGTGATAGAAAAAAAAATAAAATTAAAGGGTAAAAATAAAATTTTATTAATGGAAGATATCTAGGGATGTAATGGTGATAGAAACAAAGTGGAGTATTCATGAAAATTATATTTACTAATGCATAGTCATTAAAAATATATATGAATATATTATAAGTGTTGAAATAGAGTATTATTCTATCCAAAACACGGTAATATATGGGATAAAAGTTAGGATACAATATATAATGGCTTGTTAATTTATTATAATATCATTGTTAAAATTTTCATAAATTTGTTATTGTAAATATTAATGTGTTTGAACCATAGTTTATTATACTCTCTCTTAAATTTGTTAAGGATTTTGATCCTATAACTATGGATATGATATATAGGCAATAAATTCTCTCTACAAAATAGGATATTTTTATATATAAGGGAGGGTAGTATTTTGTCCTCTCAAAATTATTGTCTTCTTTATAGGAGCTCATTTCTCTATCCTTTGAAAAAAATATACTATTAATATTATTAAAACTTATTAATATAAAAAGTATAATATTAATATTATTAAAACTTATTAATGGAGTTGTTATAATACTTGTGCTAAATTTAATATAAATCCCCTTTCATAAGTATATACATGAGTGTTTTTTTGGAGAATGATTATTTTATAAAGAAAATTAAGGTCATCATTAACTCTAAATTATATAAAATATTATAATTAGGATAATAAAACGTGTCATAAAGTTAATAATATGAAAATAATAAAAATTGTATGTTGAGAAGGTAAGCATAGATATTGACTATCTATAGAAGATATTTCCATAATCCTTGTTTTATATGTACACTAAATTAGATGATGATGTCCTAAATATTTCATTAAATATTTTATTACTATTGGTTGTGGTGTTGAAGTTATTTCATCAAATTATAAACAAGAAAATCTATATCATGAGATCTAACATAAGAAACTAAATAAATTTACAAAACTTTTGATATATTTATGTTAATATAAAAATTAAATAAATTCCTTGTCATGCATAATAAACAAAATAAATGAAAAAACATAATAAATTCCTTTTCAAGAGTCTTTAATATAATTTATTCCCCATTATATAAATATGAACAAAATAAATGAAAAACATTTTACATGGTATAATTTTCATAATATATAGGTGGAAATAAATTTATATAATTTTAAATTTTAACATTTAAATATTTATTTAAAGGAGAAGAGAATGATGGGGTAAGTCAAGAATGCCTTTAAGAATTTAGAGACTTATACATTACAAAAAGTTCAATTTTTTTGGTTTGAAGAAAGGTCTTTTGATCATTTCCATCATGTATAAAAAAAATAAGCCATACTAACTATTTAATAGTGTTAATGTGTATATATTAATTATTTTTATATTAATGAGTAGTGTGATTATTCATTGGAAAGAAATATTTATTTTATATAGAATATCATAATAAGGTGTAATTTTTGAATTGATAGTTTAATTTTAACTACATTATCTCAATGTTTAGTTTTATACTCTTGATAGTAATGATAATATCAAAACATATAAAATGACTTTTAAAAACACAAATTTTGTAATGCATAAGAGATAATTAATAAAATATATTATCACATTATTTCATACAAAACATACATGGAGAAGGTAACCAAAATCTATAGGAAGAAAAATGTAACAAATAAAACATGGGTAGTAACATATTTTAAGTGAATACAATATAAATGGATAAAAATATGCCTAGTCATTTAAGAAGTGGCCATGAAAATACAAATGAATGGAAGGTATTTTCTATTTTTATTAAATTTTTTTTATGAATATTATTAGATATTTCAAAGATTTATACATAATTTTTTAACATAATTTTTAATCCATTTTTATTAATTTTCATCTTAGATTTTGAATATTAAAAATAAATAAAAGTCGATATCTTGTAAGATAAAATATATTTTATTTTATTTTTAAAACACTCAAACCCTAATGGTACTACATGTTGTCATGAACCCTAATAATTTTAGCTCTATTATTCCATCCCTTTCCATGATGATAGTGGCTTCCCTTTATATGGTAATGGTGGTGTCTATGTTCAAAAATGGAGCCAATGTAGGGAATTTTTACTCTATCCTTGTTGCAACCAAATATATTTATAAGCTGACATTAGAGGGGATGGATAAGGGAATGACCATAGCATTGGATCTAGAGGATAAAATAAGGGGAATCAATTCTTATGAGTCCTAAGGAATTCCAAAGCTATAATCTCATGGTAATGGAGGTGGTGATAATGCAACCTCACATGCATCTTTCATATGTAGATACAACCTCAAAAAAGGTAAGGGTAAAATATTTAGCCATAGATATAGTAAATCCTATTATTAATTTTAAAAATATGACTCTTTAAGTGATTTTGGGTATGGAATAACATCTAGACAAATTTGGAATGATATATAAGTTTGAGGGTTTTTGGTATTCTTTTTGAGATCTTCACACTTAGATAATCGACAACTGGTAAACCCTTATTGAAGGAAAAATTAATATTCACCCCTGTACAAAAGGAATTTTCATTATTATTTTTAATTTTATTACAAATAAATATCTTGTTTTGAACATTATTTGGATTGGGATAAACATTGGCTACTTTTCAAATCTTGGTATCCCAACTTTAACCCCCATACTTAAATGTTCAATAAAAGACCTATCTGGATTTGATTGCCAAACCTTCCCTTATAGTTGTAGAATGAAGGTGTTTTAAAAACTATCAATGATGTTTTTGGAATTTTTTGGTGTCTAGATTTTATGACTTATGAATAGGGTTATACCATGTATGCTTAATTTCTCGCCTATGTTGATCTCTCCAAAAAAATCCCAACCCAGGTGAGTTGGTTGTGAGGAATAAAACATGGGTTCAACTAATAGATTATGAGGGCCTCCCATTTATATGTCATAAAAATTTATTCATGGGACATATTATAAATGATTGTCTTATATTGAAACATAAGAGAGGAAATAATTGGTGGGTAGATGTAGATGTAGAGAATATGATAATGGAAGGAAATATAGATTCAAAGGAAGATCAACTAGAAATGATTCTAGAAACACTAGTGGAACATTTAGTCAAGGGTGGGGAGTCCATGGCCATGAACCCCATTGGGAAGGGGAAACCATAATTATAAATGAAAATTATTGATTAGATCTTAGTGGTAATTTTAGAAACTCCCATAGAGAAAAGTGCTAAATCCTTGATGGCGTTATCAGGAGAAGGCTTAATACATCCTCTAATGAATCAAACACTAATTGTTGTTTTAGATTTATCCATCCCCATATTGCTAAATCTAGAGAAGGGGGATGGGTAGAAGCTAGTGAAGGGGAAAAAGGGAAGAGAGAAAAAGGAAATGAATACATTAATTATGTCTCTCAGATCTCAAATAGAAAACTAAAAAAAGAGAAAATCTCATAAAAATAGTTTATTACAGTAGTATTTTTGTATGATCTGGCTTGTTGGCCACTACTTTTCATTTATTTCTTATTTTTGGTTCTAGTTTCATTTTCAAGTTTGAGGATATGATCCTTAAAAATCCCTCAGTTTTTTTCTAGTTGCTTTTGGTTTGGTTGTAGTCCTTTAGCTCACTTTGTTGTATTTTAAAACTTAAGGTTGTATCTGGGCATCTTAGGCCCTGTCTATTTATTTGTCTTCAAAGATTTGGGGATTTTAGTTTCAAAAACCTCCCTTTATCCTTATATATATATGTATATATATATATATATATATATATATATACATATACATATATATATATATATATACATACATATACATATATATATATATATACATATACATATACATATACATATATATATATATATATATACATATACATATACATATACATATATATACATATACATATACATATACATATATATATATATATATATATATACACACACACACACACACACACACACACACACACATATATATATATATATATAAAATTTAATTCTAAAAGTAATTTTGAAAAATTGAGTTCTTTCATTTAAGTTGTATGTAATGGGAACACTTTATCACTATCCTAAGATTAATTCTAATATTTATTTTAAAAAAAAACTAGATCAATTCACAACTAAGTTTTTAGGGGTAGAAGAGGAATGACTCCACTTGAATTATCATACATCTTAGAAAATTAGGTTTGGATTCATAAAGTTATCAATTTTCAATATATGGATAGTACATTCGATACTTATTGGAAAATAATTTAATGACAAAAGGTTATAAGAATAATTTATATTACTATTTGAAGGAAATTGATATTGATAAATTTTTAAAAAATGTAATGAATCCAATGTGATTGTAAAGTATAAAAGTCATGATACACACTTAGAGAAACTATGTGATACTATAGGAGATGATAGATCCAATTGAATAAGTATTGGTGAGAATAAAAATGCAAGTATAAATGGTAATAACATAGAGGTAGATACCATGTCAAAAAGGAAAGGGTAGCTACTAGATATTTATATCGTAGTTTCATTCAAAAAGCTATGGCAAAGGCAAGTATAAAATTAAATTAACTTGTCTATGTTCATTTTTTTTAAATAAAAAATAAAATTAAATGGCCTTCAAAATCATGTGATACCATTAAATTTTGAGATCCTCCTTTATGATTTATATAATGTGGTATATTAGATAAATAAAAAAGAAATAATTTATCCGATAATTTGTATTGTAGAAGTACAATTAATTATATTTGTGTTTTTATTATTTAATTATTATATTCTTACATTATTTATATAGTTGTAAAAGTCTAAACCAAAAAGGAAAAAAAAGAGATAACTGCTATAAGATGCCATAAAATATATAATGAACATAATAAATTTGATAATTTATCAATTATGTACATTGTATCTGGTGTGTAAAATTACAATGAAATGATAAAGGTGTAGTTCCTAATAAATTGGTCTTATGATGAACCACTTTAAGTTGTATATCTAAAAAACATTAGAATTTTAAGATTCATATATCACTTTAAATATGAAATATATTTATAATTTTTTAACTATTTTATTTAAAAATATAATATATATTTTACTCCTTTTTTATTATATATGGTGGAAGAAAATTTGTTTAGACAACAATGAAAATGCATAAGAACCAAGTAATACTCCTTTTTTAAAATAATGAATAAAGTTTGTTATTTAAATATTAATGAAAACATGTTATGATTAATATTAATATGTTTTAATTAAAATTTATTTCGATTAGTTAAACTAGCTCCTTAATTTTCCTAAAAGTCTATTGTTGAAAAATTTAAGTGTATAATTCAAAAATTTAGGAACATTTATATTAAAATCATCCAAATAAAAAAATAAAATGAAATGAATATAATCCAAATGCATACAATGAAATAGGAGTGAGAGAATCATCAATAAAATGTGGGTACCCCATTAACCTTTTATAGATTGTATACATGTATTTGAGATAAAATAATTTTATAACTATATTACACTTTTTTTCAAACATAAAAATTATTGAGTTTAACTTCTTTAATGAATAAAAGTATAACCATTTAAGAAAGAGATGAAATATTATACAATTTATAATATTTATAAAAATTTTATTAAAATTGTTTTCTTTCATTTTATTTATTTCATTCAAATATTTATAATTAAAGGTTGTTAAATTCAACATGTAATTGGGTTTATGTTAAATTGATTATATCAATTATATGTCTTTCTTTATTATATTTATAATTAATGGCCATTAATTTTAATATATTATTGATTTTATTTTATTTTATGTATTTTATTCTAATATTAATTATATGTATTTCATTATAGTATTTAAAATTGACGTGGTTAATTTTAATATTATAATTTTTAGCCATTAATTTGAATATACGATTGGTTTTATTTTACCGTATACATTTTATTTTAATATAAATTATATGTATTTAATTTTAGTATTTATAAAAAAAATTATTTGATATGGTAAATAACCAATTTTTACAGGGGTTTGGAACCATGAGAGTGAATTACATCAGTTTAAATAGGCCACCATAGTCGAGATGATAAAAATAACAAAATTTGTACTTAGAAATGAAAGTAAGAAACAAAAACAAATACTATTCTAGGGAAAAAATCCATCTTGAGTATCTTTAGCTACAATAGTATCCTTTTCCTAGATGGTTGGTTTTTCTTTAGAAACCTTGGCATGAGTATGGTTCCTTGGGCCTTCAGCTGCCTCCTCAGAGAAGATCATTTTGGGTCGCTTCCTGCCTTTCACCTATAGAGGAGTTTGTTTAGGGCGGAACCCCCCTATGGCATCCTAGAGGGAGGATTTTTGGACCTTGGGGGATTTCATAACATGGGATTGGGGGGGGGGGTTAGCTGAGTGGATAAAAGACTGGACAATGGCCTTAGCCATTTGGTAGAGGTCATTCTAGTCTTGTATAAGTTTTGCTAGGCCAAATCTTGCCTATTGAACCCTCAAGTTAAATTTTTTTGGTAAAAGTTTATTATTTTCCAAATCCTCCATCATTATGGCCTTACCCTTCTAGCTAGAATGCATGGAAGAATCGATTTTAATGGGTTTAGGCTTAGGGATAAATAGCAATTTGAGGGGTAAGTCATTGGGGGGGACTGGGATAAACTATTTTGAGGGGAACATTCAGGAGGTTTGTAGGATCTATCAGGAGGGTCCTCCTCTTGGGAGTCCTTCTAGGAGTTCTCCTCAAAGGAATTATAGGATCCATCAGGAGGGTAATCCTAGGAGTTCTCCTCAAAGGGAGATCCCTCAGGGGGACCTGACCTATAAGAGTTTGACCATATTTGATGAGTAAGAAGATGTACTGTCCCCATTTTTGAATTTACTTGCAACACAGTTAGAGATGACTTTCTAGGTTGGTGACAACATAATCAGAGGTGTTTTTTGATATCACTAAGGTGTTCATGTGATCTAGTGAAGTTGTATGACACTTTCTAGAGATATTTTAGATAACTTGTCCATACTTATTATTTATAGTAAGTGTTTGTATGGTGATAATATTTTTGGGTTCTTGTGGGTCTATTCTCCTTGGTCCTTAGAGAACACTACTATATATAGTAAGTGTTAGTCTGGCACTATTTTAATGACTTGGTAGTCATCCATTGTCTATCTCAACTATTGCATCAAGATCAATGACATCATCTAGTTTGTGGTGATGTCTTTCTAGGTGATTTTAGACTTTGGGCTCATACTTGCTATTTTTGGAAAATTAGGGTTTCTATCCATTTCAAGATTTTTAGTGTTGGAGATGGATCATATTATTGAGACCTTTTTGATGAGATATAGACCACTAAATTTTAAGTTCATTTGGGCCTCTATTTTAAAATCTATAAATTAATATTATTGATTAAATATTGGACTTTGGGTTTTAATGGTTAACTATTAAAATAAAAAATAAAAAAATATAGAAGCTTCTTGAAGGATTGAAAAAAATAATAAATAGAGGGCTTGGCTAATCTTCTAATCCATCAAAGAATTGATATTTACTTTTGATATGTCCATATTGGAGCCAAGGGTTTCTACAGTTTTTACATTCGATCATTGAGAATGAAAAATCTCTTTGATTGGCATAACTGAGGTAGTGAAAGATCCTCCAAAGGGTTGTAAAGTTGAGGAAGTTACTTTAGACTTTCTACTTGTTCTTTATTGGCAAATTTTGGAGTTTGTTTAGGGTAATTAGGGAGAATAAATGGTATTATTTTTCCATCTTAGCATTGGCATCAATTTTGGAATTTGAGAAGAAGATTAAAGTATGATTTTTAATAACATTAGTTTGATGTAAATTTAGACCTTATGTTAGAATACCTAGGAGCCATGATTTTATTCCCTAGGTTGGGTGCTCCATTATTGAGGTCTCTACAATCATTTTCAATGCTTGAGTGTGGTCTTTAAGGTTGAAAATTATTTTATATATTCATTCCTATATTAGAATAGCAGTGGCTAGTAGAGGGCTTCAATTTGAGCTTGGAGAAGGTTCTTTACATTGGATATTGGTTTCATATTCATCTCCAACATAGGGAAATTTCATAATCAGGTTCCTCATGTCATAGTTTACATTGTCAATTAAATCATTAATATTGCATGTTGTAGATGGTTATTTCATATTAGACTTGGCATTGTATTTACATTTTAATTATGCACCAATATTATTGGCGAATTTATGTTATATTGTACTTGGGTTTACATTTTAATGAAGGTAATACAATTTGGGAGTCTTATATTCAATATAATTATCATTCAAAATAACACATTGGTATGCATGCCAAGTGTTTATGAAAATGACAGTTGGTTGTAGGTACATGTTTTTAATATAAAGTTCATATATATATATATATATATATATATATATATATATATATATATATATATATATATATATATATATATACATACATACATGAGAATTGTATCATCACATTAGATCATTTTTTAGAATCTATAGTGATAAGTTACCAATATTTATACTCATTTAAGACCATTTCAAGAAGCAAAGCAAACTAAAAACACATACCAGACAAGATAAAATTTACAAGCAAAGTGTTTGATGAAATTACTAAGTGCCCAAAATAGAAAATTAAAGGCCAATTCAGTAGGGGTCTTTAATTTTCTATTTTGGGCACATAGTAATTTTTTCAAACACTTTGCTTGTAAACTTGTTCTTGGCTAGTAAGTTTTTTGAATTTGTTTTGCTTGTTGAAATGGTCTTAAAGGAGTATAAATGCTAGTAACTTATCACTATAGATTCTAAACAATGATATAATATGAATATGCAATTCTCTTTTTGTCTTTCAAATACATATATATGAATTTTATATTAAAAACATGCACCTATAACAAACTATCATTTTCATAAACACTTGGAATGCATAACAATGTGCTATTTTGAATGATCATTACATTGAATCTAAGACTCCTAACTTGTAGTACCTTTATTAAAATGTAAACCCAAGTACAATATAACATGAATTTCATAAGAATCTTGGCACATAATGAAGATGAAAATATAATGCCAAGTCTAATATGAAATAACCTTCTATAACATCTAACATTAATGATTCAATTGACAATGTAAACTATGACATGAGGAACCTGATTATGAAATCTCCCTATATTGGAGATGAAGAAGCAACCGATATTTAATGTAAAAAACCTTCTCCAAACTCAAATTGAAGCCCTCTACCAATTACCCCTATTTTGATATAGGAATAAATATATAAAATAATTTGCAGCCTTAAATACTCCATTTAAGCACTAAAAATGATTATAGGGCCCTCAATAATGGAACACCTAGCCTAAGGAATAAAATTTCTACCTTTTTTGGCCTTCATGTATAAAATCATGGCTCCTAGGTATACTGACATAAGGTCAAAAATTACATCAGACTACTGTTATTAAAAATTAGACTTTAATCTCCTTCTCAAATGGCAAAATTGATGCCAATTCTAAGATGGAAAAATAATACCATTTATTATCCATAATTGCCCTAAACAAACTCCAAAATTTTCCAATGAAGAACAAGTATAAAGTCTAAAGTAACTTCCTCAACTTTGCAACCCTTTAGAGGATCTTCACCACCTTAGTTATGCCAATCAAAGAGAGTTTTCATTCTAAATGATCAAATGTAGAAACTAAAAAATCCCTTGGATCCACAATGGACATATCAAAATTAAATATCAATTCTTTAATGGATTATAAGATTAGATAAGCCTTCTATTTATTCTTTTTTATCAATCCTTCAAGAAGCTTCTAGAATATTATTTTATTTTTCAACACTTAACCATAAAAACCCAAAGTTCAATATTTAAATAATAATATTAATTTATAGACTTTAAAATGGAGGCCCAAATGAACTTGGAATTCATTGGTCTATAGCTTATCGAAAAGGTCTCAATAAGATGTTCCTTCTCCAACACTAAAAATCAAGAAATAGACAAAAACCCTAATTTGCCAAAAATAGCAAGTATGGGGCCAAGGACTAAAATCACCTAGAAAGAGATCATCGTAAACCATCTAATATCATTGAGATCAATAAAACATCTAGGATAACCAATGAATAATTTCCAAATCACCAAAGTAGTATGAAATAGACACTTATTATAAATAGCAGTCTTCTTTGAGGACCAAAGAGAATAGACCCACAAGAACCTAAAAATATTATCACCATGCTAGCACTTAATATAAATAGTAAGTATAGATAAGTTATCTAAAATTTCTCTATAAAGTGTCATAAAACACCACTTGATCACTCAAATACCTTGGTGATATAAAAATATTCCTCTGATTATGTTGCAACTAACTTAGAAAGTTAGCTCTAATTATGTTGCAAGTGAATTCAAAAATGGGGGCAATACAGAGGATTATACCCTAATGGAGGATAGGTTTATATTGTTAACTTGGTGGAGTAGAACATTAATTTATAGGGATTTGAGAAAGAAATAAGGAAAACTAATTTTAAAACCAATGAAGTGATTCAGGTGTAGGAAATGATGTGAAAAAATTAAGGTATACTTACCTTATAAAGTCATGTACCTCATGACCTAAAGACAGGTATCTAGTCAGTGATGTGGGAGGTCAGCAGAAGGGAAAACCTTCTTGCCTTTTTTTACAAATTCATTCATTATGAATAATCATTACATGGATTCTTGCTTCTTAGACTAATCTTTGTATTCTTTGGCTCCATCAAAGGACATTCCCATAACATCACCAATGAATTCCTCTGAGATGTTTATAGAGATGCCTCACATAGTGACTTTACATTTTTCCATGCCATGATGAAGTCTAAAAAAAACATGGAATTTAGTTCATTAATGTATTCCATAAACTCAATAAGACCCCCTTTCTTGAGTTTTTTCTAGACCTTCTTTTGTTCTTAAACCTCTTTACATGAGGTGGGTTCTAAGCAGTCTCTAACTCCACCCATGGGTGATGGAATCAAACTGATGGAATGGGAGGGATAAAAGTTCTAAATGTAGCCAAAATAACTAGGGCTCAAATGGGAGGGAACAACCATCAAAGTCATAATAAAATAATTAGTCCCCCTTCTTTTGAAATGAATGTAAATCAGTTGAATTAGAATTTTCCCCATCGAGTTAGGGGGTTGCACATGTGAAGGGATGATAGTTTTAAGCTGCATTAGTACCTTTTACATGGATGACATCATTCACCTTAGGGGGATGATACCTACATTGTGATTTTAGTATTTAAAATTGGTAAAACTAATTCCAATAGATAATTGGTTTTACTATTTTATGTAGTTCATTGTGATATACATTAAAAGTAAATGAAAAATAAAAGTAATATATATGAATTCAATATTTTATTGGAAATTGTTAAAATGTATAAAAAATAGTAATTGATTCAATTATGTAATATTCTAAACAAAATATTTTAATTTTTTTAATAATTAATATTATTATATTAATATTTTATATAATAATTAAATATAAGTTCTCAATTTTTTTTTATTATTCTATATTTGGAATCATTGGTAACAATAAAAGTCATAAAATATCATTAAGATGATATTACAAGTGAATAACGAGAACAT
The DNA here is from genome assembly GCA_037957365.1 of Torreya grandis. Lineage (NCBI taxonomy): Eukaryota > Viridiplantae > Streptophyta > Pinopsida > Cupressales > Taxaceae > Torreya > Torreya grandis. Next base: position 1,368,346 of record JARHVA010000493.1, on the reverse strand, counting down.
GTTTTTAAAGGAAACAACACTCAATATATTAAAAAGTGTCTATAATAAATTCCACTTTTATTCATAGTGTGATTTTGATACTAGAGAAAGTGTCTTCATAAAAGACAATTAAAAAATGATAAGATTCCTTTGTTTTATTGGGGTACTAACACTATGTATTTTAAAAGATGAAAAATATGTAAATTAATTATTATTTAGTAAACCATGAATAAAAAGGGATGAGAAAAGAAAACTTTGTAATAGTGTGAAAATCCTCTCAAAACTTTAATAAATAATATCATCTATTTTCAACATTTTTTACTTAATTAGCATTGATTGACAAAAATAATTATGTCAGAGATAATATAAATAAAATACTCCTTTTTTTTTAGAAGGTAAAAATAGGTTTTAAAAAGGATCCAAATAATTTTTAAAAATATCTAGTGAAAGATAAAACAATACAAACAAAGACAAAAATCATCCAAAACTACAACTATGTATAAACCAAAGTAAAAAAATAAATTTTAAAAGATAACAAACCAATAATCACAAAAAAAAGGCTACACATCCTAAGAAAAGATCATCCTTGTGAAAAAGGATATCTCATTTTGTGCTACCATTAATTCCCATTTGTATTTCAAAATTTGAAATTATTTATCCAAAAACCACATTCCATACCTTGTTTATCTAATTCTTTGACCTTGATTTGACTTTTAATCCTCTTATTCAAACACATTTCTATAGGGTTGCCTTTTATTTTCTTGTAAACTTGTTGTAACACATTGATTCCTTCTTCATTGTTATCCATACAAATCATACTAATGGAAATAATTTTTTGAATATTATTTTTAATGGAACTTATTTCATCTTCAATAAATTATATACTAAATTTCATATTATAAAAACCCTTTTTATTTAACAAATACATTAAAATTTAATCTACTTTTATTTATCAAAATATTTTTTACTATTTAAATGAAGAGACCTTCCATTAAATTTCCAATGAATAATATCCATACTAACATTCAGTTTGATATTTTATATGCTACAATACTTTAGGGTACTTGAATGTAATATAGAATCATTTTCTAAATTAGCTATTTTATCCTTTAAAGCATTAATTTAAATCCCATTGTTCATAACAGGACTAGCATTATAATCTTTATCATTTGATAAAACCTTAATTTCAATAGGGTTAGATTTAAATTTATCATATTGAAATTTTTTAGTTGATTGTGTGTGAGCCTCATTCTCATAAATATCATTTACAAATTTAGTTTTATGAAAGGATTTTGAGTATAAATTTATTTCCTTAGTTTTATCTTTCTTAGCTTTAGGTATGTTGGTTACAATAGCATCCTTATAGACCTCATCATATTTAAAATGAGCAATGAGTTTCTCCTCAACATTATTTAAAAAAGAAGTTATGTCCTTATCTAACTTAATATGCTATGATACTATAGTAGTATGGATTTTAAAGGTAATGATTTTATGGCTTTTATTATTTGAAAACTTTATAAATTTGTTATCCCCAATATTAGGGTTCTTAAAAACCTCATTGAAGTTATTCATTTTGATCAATCATATTAAGATCCATTAACATTAAGATATAACAAATTTAACATCTTATAAAAACAAAATAATCAAGGCTTGACAGATTAGGAATTCAAGTTTACTCAATTAAACCTTATAACATGATATTGAAGATATATAAGTAGAAAAAAAGAAGTCTCACTAGATTACTATGTTTGAATTTATTAAATAAAGTTGAATGATAACACAAAAGACTTTTGTACTTGCCTTATAGTGTAAGGTATTTTATAATAAAAATACCCACATCAATCCATAGAATCAATAAGGATTTTACTAGAATTTCATATTAAAGCTCTTTAATTTTCTATTTTCACCTAAGGAATATTTTGATGTTCTCATCCTTATTTCTTCTATACATGAAAAATATTCCTACCAATAATTGACATACCCATCACACTCACAATACTATTTAAAAGACATAAATTTTAACACCTCTAAAATCCACCACTCTATCATCCCATCTTATATAAAATTTCAATAAAAAGTGAGGGTCATGACCCTTAATTATCTCAATATTGTTTTTCAACCCATCATTTTTCAAGATATGGCAAATCATATATATTTTTTCCACATCACAAAAGGTAGGTTCAATACTTAATCTTTGCCCACCCATATCAAACAAAAGGAAATATTTGTTACATTTGATTATTCAGAATGACTAGTGGAATTGCAAAAAAAATTGGATAAAATAAAATACCCACTTTAAATCACCTAGATTATTAACATTCTTTCGAATTTCCATTACATAAACTAACCATCATTATAAGTCATCAAGTAGTTTTCCATGACCTCATATTTTATTCATTGTGTTCTATTTCATCAAGGGTCTTTAATATTGTATTCTAGGCACTTAGTAATTTCATCAAACACTTTTCTTGTAAACTTGTCCTTGGCTGGTAAGTGTTTTTAATTTGCTTTGCTTGTTGAAATGGCCTTAAATGAGTATAAATTCTGGTAACTTATCACCATAGAGTCTAAACAGTGATCTAATATGGATATACAATTCTCTTTTTATCTTTCAAATAAATGTATATGAACTTTATATTAAAAACATGCACCTATAGCCAACTATCATTTTCACAAACACTTGGCATGCATACCAATGTGCTATTCTAAATGATCATTACATTGAATCTAAGACTCCCAACTTGTATTACCTTCATTAAAATGTAAACCCAAGTATAATATAACATGAATTCACCAAGACTCTTGGAATTTAATGTAGATGCAAATACAATGCCAATTCTGATATGAAATAACCATCTATAGCATGCAACATTAATGATTCAATTGACAATGTAAACTATGACATGAGGAACCTGATTATGAAATTGTCCTGTGTTGAAGATGAAGAAACAACTAATATCTAATGCAAAAAAAACTTCTTCAATATCAAATCAAAGCCCTCTACCAACTACCTTTGTTCTGATATAGGAATGAATATATAAAATAATTTGTAGCCTTAAATACCCCATTCAAGCACTGCAAATGATTGTAGGGCCCTCAAGAATGGAACACCAAATATAGGGAATAAAATTGCTTCCTTTTGTGGCCTCCATGAATAAAATCATGGCTCCCAGGTATACTGACATAAGGTCTAAAATTACATCAGACTGTCATTATTAGAAATTAGACTTTAATCTCCTTCTCAAATGCCAAAATTGATGCCAATGCCAAGATCAAAAAATAATACCATTTATTCTCTCTAATTATTGTAAAAAAAGTCCAAAATTTGCCAATGAAGAACAAGTAAAATGTCTGAAGTAACTTCCTCAACTTTACAACCCTTCAAAGGATCTTTCACCACATCAATTATGCCAATCAATGGGAGTTTTCATTCTCAATGATCGAATGTAGAAACTATAGAAACCCTTGGCCCCACAATGGACATATCAAAAGAAAATATCAATTCTTGGATGGATTAGAAACTTAGCCAAGCCATCTATTTATTCTTTTTTTAATCCTTCAAGAATCTTCTACAATATTATTTTATTTTATTTTTCAACACTTAACCATTAAAACCAAAAGTTCAATATTTAAATAATAATATTAATTTATGGACATTAAAATGGAGGCCCAAATGAACTCAAAATTCAGTGGTCTATAGCTCATCAAAAAGGTCTCAACAAGATGCTCTATCTCCAACATTGAAAATCCAAAAATATACAAAACCCCTAATTTGCCAAAAATATCAAGTCATGGCCCAAGGTTTGAAATCACATAGAAATACATCACATAAACCATATAATATCATTTAGCTAAATACAACATTTGGTATAATTAATGACTAACTACCAAATCACCAAAATAGTGCCAGACTGACACTATAAATAGTAGTGTTCTCTAAGGATGAAAGAGAATAGACCCACAACAACCCAAAAAGATTATCACCATGCAATCACTTACTATAAATAGTAAGTTTAGATAAGTTGTCCAAAATCTCTCTAGAAAGTGTCATACAACTCCACTAGATCACTCGAACACCTTGGTGATATCAAAATACTCCTCTGATTATGTTGTCACCAATCCAAAAAGTTATCTCTAACTGTGTTGCATGTGAATTTGAAAATGGGGACATTATAGAGGATTAGACCCTAATGGAGGATAGGATTTGTATTGTTTACTTGGTGGAGTAAAAAATTACATTTTATGGATTTAAGAAGGAAATAAGGCAAACTAATTTTAAAACCAATGAAATGATTCAGGAGTAGGAAATGATGTGAAAAAATTAAGGTATACTTGCCTTTTGGAGTCATGTGCCTCATGACTTGAAGGTAGATATCTAACTAGTGATGTGAGATGTCAGTACGAGGAAAAACCTTCTTGCCTTTTTGCACAAATTCATTCATTCTAAAGAATCATTACATGGATTCTCACTTTTTAGACTAATCTTTTTATTATTTGGGCTCCATCATAGGACATGCATATAGCATCACCAATGAATTCCTCTGAGATGTTTATGGAGATGCCTCACATAGTGACTTTATGTTTTTTCCATGCTATGATGAAGTCTTGAAAAACCATAGAATTATGTTCAGTAATGCATTCCATAAACTCACTACGGCCCCCTTTTTTGAGTTTTTTCTAGACCTTGTTTTGTTATTGAACCTCTTTACATGAAGTGGGTTATAATCAGTGTCTAGCTCCACCCATGGGTGATGGAATCACAAGGATGGAATGGGAGGGATAAAGTTTCTAGATGTAGCCAAAATATCTAGGGCTCAAATGGGAGGTAATACCTGTTGAAGTCATAATAAAATAATTAATCCCCCTTTAAAATGAATGTGAATTAGTTGAATTAGAATTTTTCCCGTTGAGTTAAGGGGTTTCACATATGAAGAGATGATATTTCTAGGCTGCATTAGTACCTTTTGCATGGATGCCCTCACTCACCTTAGGGGGGATGCTACCTGCATTGTGATTTTAGTATTTATAATTGGTACAATTAATTCCAATAGATAATTAGTTTTACTATTCTATGTATTTCATTGTGATATACATTGAAAGTAAATGAAAAAGAAAAGTAATATATATAAATTCAATATTTAATTGGAAATGGATAAAATGTATGAAAAATAGTAATTGATTCAATTATGTAATATTCTAAATAAAAGACTTTAATAATTTAAATAATTAATATTATTATATTAATATTTAAATATAAGTTCTCAATTTTTTTTAATATTCTATATTTCAAATCATTGGTAATAATGAAAGTCACAAAAGATCGATAAGATCATATTACAAGTGAACAATAAGAACATGTTTGTAAGGGAAACAACACTCAAAGTATTAAAAAGTGTCTATAATAAATTCCACTTTTATTCCTAGTGTGATTTTGATACTAGAGAAAGTGTCTTCATGGAAGACACTTAATTAAAAAATGATAAGATTCCTTTTTTTTTATTGGGGTACTGAAAATATGTATTTTGAAAGATGAAAAATATGTAAAATAATTATGCAGAGTTTAGAATGATATTAGTTTTGAGCTTTCTACATCAATTATTATGTAGTAAACTATGAACAAAAAGGGATGGGAAAAGAAAACTTTGTTATAGTGTGAAAATCCTCTCAAGACTTTAATAAATAATATCATCTATTTTCAACATTTTTTACTTAATTAGAATTAATTGAAAATAATAATTATGTTAAAGATATTTTAAATAAAATACTCTTTTTTAATTAAAAGGTAAAAATAGATTTTAAAAAGGACCCAAATAATTTAAAAAAATATTTAGTGAAAGATAAAATAATACAAACAAAGACAAAAATCATCCAAAAGTACAACTATGTATAAACAAAAGAAAATAAATAAATGTTAAAAGATAACAAACAAATAATCAAAAAAAAAAAGGCTACACATCCTAAGTAAAGATCATCCTTGTGAAAAAGGATATCTCATTTTACGCTACCATTTATTCCCATTTGTATTTCAAAATTTGAAATTATTTATCCAAAAATCATAGTCTATACCTTGTTCATCTATTTCTTTGACCTTGATTTGACTTTTAATCCTTTTATTTAGACACATTTCTACAGGGTCACCTATTATTTTCCTGTAAACTTGTTATAACACTTTGATTCCTTCTTTATTGTTATCCATACAATTCATACTAATGGGAATAAATTTTTGAATATTATTTTTAATGGAACATATTTCATCTTCAATCAATTCCATACTAATTTTCATATTATAAAAACACTTTTTATCTAGTAAATGTATAAAATTTGTTCCACTTTTATTTATCAAAATATTTTTCAATATTTAAATGAGGAGACCTTCCATTAAATTTCCAATGAATAATATGCATTCTAACATTCAGTTTGATATTTTATATGATATAATACTTTAGGGTAATTGAATGTATGATAGAATAATTTTCTAAATTAGTTATTTTATCCTTTAAAACATTAATTTAAATCCCATTCTTCATAACAAGGCTAGCATTATAATCTTTATCAGTTGATTGAACCTTAGAGTCAATAGGGTCAGATTTAGATTTATCATTTTGAAAATTTTTAGTTGATTTTGTGTGAGCCTCATTATCATAAATATCATTTACAAATTTAGGTTTATTAAAGGCTTTTGAGTATAAATTTATTTCCTTAGTTTTACCTTTCTTAGCTTTAGATGTCTTGGTTACAATAGGGTCTTTAAAGACCTCATCATATTTGAAATGAGCAATGATTTTCTCCTTAACAATATTTGAAAAATAAGTTATGTCCTCTAAATTAATATGTTATGCTACTATAATAGTATGTATTTTAAAGGTAACGATTTTATGTCCTTTATTATTTGAAAACTTTAAAATTTTATCATCCCCAATATTAGGGTTCTTAAAACCCTCATTGTCTATAACTAATTCTTTTTGAACAATCCTATTAAGAGCCATTTATATTAAAGATATAACCAATTAAAAATATTATAAAAATAAAATAATCAAGGATTGATGGATTAGACATTCAAGTTTACTCAATTAAACCTTATAACATAATTTTGAAGAGATATAAGTAGAAAAAACAGAAGTTTCACTAGCTTACTATGTCTAAATTTATTAATAAAAGTTGAATGATAACACAAAAGACTTTTGTACCTACCTTATAGCATAAGGTATTTTATAATAAAAATACCCACATCAATCCATAGAATAAATAAGGATTTTATTATAATTTAATATTAAAACTCTTTAATTTTCTATTTTCACCTAAAGAATATTTTAATGTTCTCATCCTTATTTCTTCTATACATGAAAAATATTCCTACCAATAATTGACATACCCATCACACTCACAATAATATTTAAAAGACTTAAATTTCAACACTTATAAAACCCACCACTTTATCATCCCATCTTATATAAAATTTCAATAAGAATTGAGGGTCATGACCCTTAATTATCTCAATATAGTTTTTCAACCCATCATTTTTCAAGATATAGAAAATCGTATATCTTTTTTCACATCAAAAAAAATTAGACTCAATACTTAATTTTTCCCCACCCATATCAAAAAATGGAAATATTTGTTACATTTCATTATTCAGAATGACTAGTGGAACTAAAAAAAAATGGATAAAATAAAATACCCACTTTAAATCACCTAGATTATTAACATTCTTTCTAATTACCATTACATAAAATAACCATCATTATAAGTTATCAAGTAGTTTTTCATGATTTTATACTTCAGTAGGGGTCTTTAATATTCTATTCTAGGCACTTAGTAATTTCATCAAACACTTTTCTTGTAAACTTTTTCTTGGCTGGTAAGTGTTTTCAATTTGCTTTGCTTGTTGAAATGGCTTCAAATGAGTATAGATGATTGTAACTTATCACTATAGAGTCTAAAAAATGATATAATATGAATATTAAATTCTCTTTTTGTCTTTCAAATGCATACCAATGTGCTATTCTAAATGATCATTACAATAAATCTAAGACTCCCAACTTGTAGTACCTTCATTAAAATGTAAACCCAAGTACAATATAGCATTAATTGACAAGATTCTTGGCATTTAATGTATATGCAAATACAATGCCAAGTCTGATATGAAATCACCATCTATAACATGAAAAATTAATGATTTAATTTAAAATGTAAACTATGACATGAGGAACCTGATTATGAAATATCCCATTTGTTGGAGATGAAGAAGCAAGCAATATCTAATGAAAAAAACCTTCTCCAAGCTCAAATTGAATCCCTCTACCAACTACCCCTGTTTTGATACAGGTATGAATATATAAAATAATTTACAGCCTTAAAGACCCCACTCAAGGATTGAAAATGATTGTAGGGCCCTCAAGAATGGAATTCCCAACATAGGAAATAAAATTTATTCCTTTTGTGGCATCCATGAAAAAAATCATGGCTCCTAGTTATACTGACATAAGGTCTAAAATTACATCAGACTGTTGTTATTAAAAATCAGACTTTAATCTCCTTCTCAAATGCCAAAATTGATGCCAATTCTAAGATGGAAAAATAATACCATTTGTTCTCCCTAATTTCCCTAAATAAACTCCAAAATTTTCCATTGAAGAATAATTAGAAATTCTGAAGTAACTTCCTCAACTTTGCAACCCTTTAGAGGATATTTTACCACCTTAGTTATGCCAATCAAAGAGAGTTTTCATTCTCAATGATTGAATGTAGAAACAACAGAAACCCTTGGCTCCACAATGGACATATCAAAATAAAATATCAATTTTTGGATGGACTAGAAGCTTAGCCAAGTCCTCTATTTATTTTTTTTTTCAATCCTTCAAGAAGCTTATAGAATATTATTTTATTTTATTTTTCAACACTTAACCATTAAAACCTAAACTCCAATATTTAAATAATAATATTAATTTATAGAATTTAAAATGAAGGTCCAAATGAACACAAAATTTAGTGATCTATAGCTTGTCAAAAAGTTCTTGACAAGATGCTACATCTCCAACACTAAAAATCTTTAAACAGACAAAAACCCTAATTTGTTAAAAATAGAAAGTCTAGGCCCAAGGTCTAAAATCTCTTGGAAAGACATCACCACAAACCATTTGATATCATTAATCTCAATGTAACATCTAGGATTAAAAATGACTAAATTCCAAATCACGAAAATAGTGTCAGACTAACACTTACTACAAGTAGCAGTGTTCTCTGAGGACCAAATAGAATAGACCCACAAGAACCCAGAAAGATTATCACCATGCAAGCACTTACTATAAATAGTAAGTATAGAAAAGTTGTCTAAAATATCTCTAGAAAGTTTCATACAATTCCACTATATCACTTTAACAGCTTGGTGATATCGAAATACTCCTCCGATTATGTTGTCACCAACCTAGAAAGTTATCTCTAACTATGTTGAAAGTGAATTTGAAAATGGGAACATTACAAAGGATTAAACCCTAATGGAGGATAGGGTTTGTATTATTAACTTGGTGGAGTAGAACATTAATTTCTATGGATTTGAGAAGGAAATAAGGTAAAAAAAAATTACTAATGAAGTTATTTAGGAGTAGGAAATGATGTGAAAAAATTAAGGTATACTTACCTTCTAGAGTCATGTACCTCATGACTTGAAGGTAGATATCTGGCCAGTGATGTGGGAAGATAGTATGAGGGAAAACCTTCTTGATTTTTTGTACAAATTCATTCATTTTGAATAATCATCATAGGTATTCTTTCATCTTAGACTAATATTTGTATTCTTTAGCTCCATCACAGGACATGCCCATGACATCACCAATGAATTCCTCTGAGATGTTTATGGAGATGCCTCACATAGTGACTTTATGTTTTTTCCTTGTCATGATGAAGTCTCAGAAAACCATGAAATTATGTTTAGTAATGCATTCCATAAACTTAATAAGACCTCCTTTCTTGAGTTTTTTCTAGACCTTTTGTTCTTGAACCTCTTTACATGAGGTAGGTTATAAGCAGTCTCTAGTTCCACCCATGGGTGATGGAATCACAAGGATGTAATGGGTGGGATAAAAGTTCTATATGTATCCAAAATAAATAGGGCTCAAATTTAAGGGAATGCATGTCAAAGTCACAATAAAGTAATTAGTCCCCTTCCTTTGAAATGAATGTGAATCAATTGAATTAGAACTTTCCCCATTGAGTTAAGGGGTTTTATGTTTTATTAGTACCTTTCACATGGATGACATCTTCACCTTAAGGGGGATGCTACCTGCATTATGCTTTTAGTATTTATAATTGGTGCAACTGATTCCAATAGATAATTGGTTTTACTATTCTATGTATTTCATTGTGATATACATTAAAAGTAAATGAAAAAGAAAAGTAATATATATGAATTAAATATTTTATTGAAAATGGATAAAATGTATGAAAAATAATACTTGATTCAATTATGCAATATTCTAAACAAAACACTTTAATTTTTTAAATAATTAATATTATTATATTAATATTTTATATAATATTTAAATATAAGTTCTAAAAAAAATCTATTGTTCTATATTTGGAATCATTGGTAATAATGAAAGTCACAAAAGATCATTAAGATCATATTACAAGTGAACAATGAGAACATGTTCGTAAGGGAAACAACACTCAAAGTATTAAAAAGTGTCTATAATAAATTCCACTTTTATTCCTAGTGTGATTTTGATACTAGAGAAAGTGTCTTCATGGAAAACACTTAATTAAAAAAGGATAAGATTTCTTTGTTTTATTGGGGTGATAACAATATGTTTTTTAAAAGATGAAAAATATGTAGAATAATTATGTAGAGTTTAGAATGATATTAGTTTTGAGCTTTCTACATCAATTATTATGTAGTAAACCATGAACAAAAAGGGATGGGAAAAGAAAACTTTGTTATAGTGTGAAAATCCTCTCAAGAAATTAATAAATAATATCATCTATTTTCAACATTTTAAACTTAATTATAATTAATTGACAATAATAATTATGTCAGAGATATTGTAAATAAAATACTCATTTTTTATTAGAAGGTAAAAATAGGTTTTAAAAATGACCCAAATAATTTTAAAAAAATCTAGTGAAAGATAAAACACTAAAAACAAAGTCAAAAATCATCCAAAAGTACAACTATGTATAAACCAAAGAAAAAAAAAATTAATAATCACCCAAAAAAAAGGCTACACATCCTAAGAAAAGATCGTCCTTGTGAAAAAGGATGTCTCATTTTGTGTTACCATTTATTCCCATTTGTATTTCAAGAATTGAAATTATTTATCCAAAAACCATATTCCATACCTTGTTCATCTATTTCTTTGAATTTGATTTAACTTTTAATTCTCTTATTCATACACATTTCTATAGGTTTGCCTTTTATTTTCTTGTAAACTTGTTGTAACACTTTGATTCTTTCTTCATTGTTATCCATACAATTCATATTAGTGGGAATAAATTTTAGAATATTATTTTTAATGGAAAATATTTCATCTTCAATCAATTCTATACTAATTTTAATATTATAAAAACACTTTTTATTTAGTAAATGTATTAAAATTTATTCCACTTTTATTTATCAAAATATTTTTTTAATATTTTAATGAGGAGACCTTCCATTAAATTTACAATGAATAATATCCATACTAACATTCAATTTGAGAACAAAGTCTTGATTAGGGATCCCATTATACCTTTGAAACTGGTTCTGTGTGTAGACAACATTTTAAACTAGTTTTTTCCTGCCAAGTTGGGCCCCCTGAGTGCGACCGGTGGGATCACAGATCCAATGGAGGACACTGTTGGTGGCAGTGCCTCTGGGGATTTGTTCAAAAATTTGGTAGTGGATAGTCCACCCAACGGATGGAAGAAGGCAATTACAGGTGAAAAGACGTGCCCCTCAAAAAGCATAATGAGCCTCCCTATTATCTTAGAGGGCATGGCCCTGCATATCCCAGATGATCTGGTGGAGGAAATCATGGCATCCATGGACCTTACATTAGTAGGTGAGATTTTTTATTTCCATCCTAGTATCTAAATGATTAGGAAATGGGTTCTATCTAGGTGGAAAGTTAAGGGTAGTGTTTCGATCACTGCCATGGCAAGAGGCCTATTCCTTTTTAGTTTTATGAATAGGGAGGACATGATCGCTACTCTTGCTGGAGGACCATGGCTGTATGGCCCACATTCTCTTGCCCTATGCTCGTGGAAACTAGGATTTGATCCTAACTTAGACCTTAATAAGTTTGCTCCTACTTGGGTACGACTACCAGGGTTCCCTTTGGAATTCTAGGATGAAAAAATTTTCACAGCTATTGGCAATTCTATTGGCCAATATGTCACTATAGATCATACAACCAGAACAAAGTCTAGATGTGTGTACGCTAGACTTTGTGTCAATGTTGAAATAAATAGGACTCTCCCTATGACCATAGAGCTAAACTCTAAATATGAGACTTGGACTCAACCAATCACTTATGAAAATACTACCACTTTCTGTCAAATATGCAAGAGAAATGGACATTTCATGACATAATGCACAACAAAGAAAAAGGGGAGGAAAGATGATTCCCAAATTGAAGGGGAGGATCAGGCTCTCAATTACAGAAAGAAAAACAAGTAGGAAATGAAGAGTAATGTGGAAAATCTTGACAACATAGAAAAGGGAGAGGAGGAGACGAGAAAGGAAGATATCACTAGTAGTGAGGGAAAAGCTATCCCAAAGGAAAATATAGTATCAGCTGATAGTCAAAAGGCTATATTTAACACAACCAACCCTCTAGAAAAAAAAACTAATATGTCTAAGGAAGGAGAAAGAGGTAACCTTTTGATAGAGGAAGTTAATGAAGAAGACAAAGTTCCAAGAGTTGGACAAGAAGAAGTAACTCCAAAAAGTCCCACTAAAGGAGAAGCAAACCCATAGCTAAATATAGACATTTTCCATGCTCTGGAAGTCGGAGACCAAGTAGGAAACTACTTAGCAATAGGTGTAATAGGACAAAGTGGCAGTAATGAATAGGAGGAATGGGTTACCCCAAAGAAAAAGAATCGAAAAGGTAAAAATTTTGTAGATGTTGGCACTGAGACCAAACAAGGGAGGCCAACCCTAAGAGAAATAAGACAAAGAGAGATTTCTAGGGAGATTTCCAATGGTAAATAGAATACACTGGAGACCCAACCCCCCAAACCCTCTAAATGAGAATATTATCTTGGAACCTGAGGGGCTTTAATAGTCCCTCAAAGTAGTTTGAGGTTAAAAATTGCATTTTAGATAATAAATTAGATATTTTATTACTCCAAGAAGTTAAGATGAATGAGGAGAATTTTATGAAAATTGCTGCCTGTATATGCCCTGAGGCGGCTTTTTGCATTAGTCTTATTGAAGGGGCTTCAGGGGGGATTGTCACTATGTGTAATAGTGCTAAAATCTAGGGGTCTCTTATGGCTTATAATAAGCACTTCTTGATTACCAATTTTTCTATGAAATCTTTGAACTGGTCGTTGATCAATGTCTATGGACCGAATAACAGAGCTTTGAGACAGAAATTATGGATAGACCTGAGCAGTTTTAGGAATAATCCCCAAAACATTAGATGGATGTTAGCCAGAGATTTTAACACTCCTCTATACCCTTTTAAAAAATAGGGTGGAATTATGGATTACTTAGACAACATGTTCAACTTTTTTGAATTCATCAAAGATTGGGGATTATTGGACATAGAGCTGCAAAACCAAAATTTTACCTGGACCAATATAAGAAGAGGAGATCAAATGATTCAAGTTAAATTAGATAGATTTATTATATCAAGCAACTAGAAGGATTATCATAATATGCAGGTGTAGGCTTTCCCTAGAACCATGTCTGACCACTGCCCGATCTTCCTCAGTTGGAGAGAGTAGGGACATTCCAAACCTTCCCCATTCTATTTTGAAGCTATGTGGATCAAACACAAAGAATTTAGACAAATGGTGGCCCAATGGTGGAAAATTCCTATTCAAGGTACTCCTATGTTTAGAATAGTCAAGAAACTCCAACACATTAAACAAGAAGTTTATGGATGGAATAGATACAGCTTTGGGCAGGTCTTCCAACAAAAGAAAAATATAGTGTGAAAAATCAAGGATATATAGAAACTGATAGATCAAGGGGATGAATCTGAGGACACTTTAGAAGAAGAGAATATATTGTCTTTAAAATGGAAGAATCTTATGGAAAGAGAAGAGGTTTTTTGGAAACAAAAATCCTGTGTTTAGTGGCTTAAAGAGGGGGATAAGAACACTGCCTTTTTTCATCTCTCAGCTATGAAACATAGGAAATCCAACTCAATAAATAAGCTTGTCCTAGATAATGGAAACATTATTACCAAGGATAATGAAATAGGGGAACAAGCCAGGGCTTTCTTTCAAAATTTGCTCATGGAAGAAAATAATAATGATAACATCGATAGACCTATGAATCAATTTATTGATAAAATTCATTGTTTGATAACAAAAGAAGATAATCTGGAGATGTTAAAGCCTATATCCAAGGAAGAAGTCTATGATGTTTTATTCTCCATGGGTGATTTTAACTCCCCAAGTCCTGATGGCTTTCCTCTTATATTCTTTTAAGAATATTGGGAGATAGTAGGAGCAAACCTCATGGCTGTTGTGCATGATTTTTTTAGATCAGGTAAACTTTTGAAACAAGCTAATAATACCTTCATAGTATTTGTTCCTAAAAAATCACAACCTTCACACCTCAATGATTTTAGGCCCATTACTCTATGCAACACTGTGTATAAGTTATGTACTAAAATGTTGGTCATGAGGATTCTACCTTTGCTAGACAAAATTATTTCTCCTACTCAAAAAGGTTTCATCTTGGGCAGGCAGATTCTTGATGCTGTGATCACCACACATGAGACTATTCACTCCATGGATAAGAGAAAAATCCCTGGGATGGATCTAAAGCTTGATATTTCTAAAGCTTATGATAGAGTCTCATGGACTTTTCTATTCCAAGTGATTAGAAAAATTGGGTTTAATGATAAAATGTCTCACTTGTTATGGAATGTGGTCTCTTCTAAAAAATTCTCAGTGTTGGTTAATGGTGTTCCTAGAGGGTTTTTCTCATCCTTGAGAGGAATTCATTAGGGAGAGCCTATCTCCCCATACTTATTCATCATTATGGCTGAGGCACTGGGAAGATACATAGAAGTAGATATAGCCTCAAAAATGCTAGTGGGCATCAAACCTGCCTCCTCCCTTCATCCTATGGTGGTACAGTAGTTTGTGGATGATACCATCTTCTTTGGCATCTCATCGGTGATTGAAGCTAGAAGATGGAATAAAATCTTAAATAATTATGCCAGAGAGTCATGACAAAGGATAAATTTCTAGAAAAGTAATGTGTATTTCTTCAACACTCCTAATGAACTTAGGCATAATCATTGATATATTAGAATGTGCTAAAGCTAGCCTACCAACTACCTACCTGGGTCTCCCACTCTTAGTCAAAGAGGTATCTCCTAGATTTTGGAATGGAACTGTGGAAATAACGCAGAGGAAACTTCTTGGTTGGAAGGGGAAACTACTTAGCAGTGCTGGTAAATTGCAACTTCTGCGGGCTTCATTGCAAGGTATTCCTACATACTTCCTGTCTCTTTTTAAAATTCCTACATATTTTGTTGAGAAACTAGAATAGATCCAAAGTAAATTTTTATGGATGGAAGTGGAAGACAAATAGAGAATGTCTTTAGTTAGATGGGAAAAAGTGTGTCTTCCAAAATCTCATGGTGGACTTAATATTAGGTCCATCAGGAACATGAACAAAGCCCTTCTCTCAAAAGTTAGTTGGAACCTGATCCATAAAAACAATGATTGGGGGGAAATAATGTATGCCAAATACATACATAACATTGATGATTCCAACTTTCTTCAACAGACGGGATTACCCCAGGGATTTGTGATATGGAATAAAATGGTAAAAAGTAGAAGCCTTCTCAAACAGGAAATTAGATGGAAACTTGGAAATGGCTGGCATATTAAATTTTGGAATGATATCTAGTTAAAGGACAAGGCTCTCATCACATAGGGAAACTATGGAGAGATTGCTGACTTGACTACCCAATTTTTTAGAGATAGGGTCAGTGATTATATGGAAAATAACAATGGGATGAGGAGCTGGAAAAATCTTTTGGATTGCTGTGTGCACCGGCCTGATCTTTTTTCAAGATTTAGGAGATCTAGCAATGTGTTTAGTAGATCAAAATCCCTCTCTTTCCTTGAGAGGATGAATAATACTAGTGGCCAGATAAGAATGGATCATTCTCAATCAAATCTGCTTACCATTTGCTCATTCCTGAAGCTTATAATAAAGATGTATGGAAAAAGGTTTGGAATCATAATGTTATTCCAAAAATTAACATGTTTTGGTGGGTTGCTGCTCATAACAAAATCCTTAATTAGGATAACCTTCAAAAGAGAGGGTTTACTTTGGTTAATAGATGTTTCCTATGTGGTTCAAAAGAGGAATTAGTTTCACACCTCTTTATCCACTGTGAGTTTGCTCAAGAATTATGGGGCACAATACTTAACAACTTTGGTATTGAATGGGTCTACAATTCTAACCTTAAAGAAGTAATTCTCAGTTGGAACCCAACCTTTACACATCCCTAGCTTTAGGAATTATGGAAGCAAGCTCTACCATGTTTGAGTTGGACTTTATGGAAAAAGCGCAATCACACAATTTTCAGGGACACTGCTAGAAATGCTTCTCAAGTGTTTAACTCCTTTACTAAGACCATTATGGAAAGTGTTACAAAAACTCATATTCATGTTGAAGAGAAACCCCTATCTCAAATTGAAAGCCAAATTGTAGCCAAATGGAAGGTTTTAAACAAGATCCTTGGGTATAATAACTTCAAAATACTACAGAGACTTAATACTAAATGGATCCCCCCTAAACCTAACTGGATGAAACTCAACTTTGATGGGGCATCCAAGTTGGATGGTAAAGCTAGTGGAGGAGGAATTATAAGGAATGATAAAGGATGGATGTCTACTATCTATGCTGGTGGAATTGGATTCCAGAACAACAACTATGCTGAAGTAATGGCTTTACAATGGGGATTAAAGTTAGCTATATCCCTAGGAATAAGGAAATTGAATATACAAGGAGACTCTAAGATGGTCATAGATGCCATTAATAAAGCTTCAAATGTGGGAATCAAGCTAAAAGACATCATTATTGATATCCAATTTCTTTTATAGAAGTTTTCCGAAGTTGAGATTTCCCATACCTACAGAGAAGGCAACAGGGTTGTTGATGCTTGTGCTAACCTTGGGCAGAAATTTTTAGGTTAGAGGGTGTGGTGACAAGGTGTTCATATTCCCTTAAACATTAGGGAGATCATTCAAAAGGAGATGACTTGTCAGGAATGAGGTGTATTGATGACCCTGAAAAGACCCCTGTTGATACCCCTGACTCCTTTACGAGCAAGAAGGATAAGAAGAGAAAGGTTGATGAAGAGGAAGAAAATATTAAAGAGACTATGAAAGGGACCTACAGGAATCCAGGTAGGGCCATGGCGGGCCAAGGTGGAAAATATCACAAGACTTCCAAAATTAATAAGGAGGGATTCCCCTCCAAAGTGCGAAGGTCAGGGTAGATTGCTGGTAAACTAGCCCCGAAGGCCAGACTGATTGATTATTCAGAAAGTGCTTCAGAAGAAGAAACCCATGAGGAAGAGTCTAAGGAGCTAGAAATCTAGGAAATTTTGAAGGACACTAGAGGGAAGTAGGCTACTAGGGATTTTGAGGTTACTGAGGAGCAGGGTGCTGACACTATGGGAACTACTGACAATAAGGGGAAAATGTATGTTGAGGAAGCTGGTGAGGGCACTGAGAATGAGACTAATTGGAAAACTAAAATTGGGGCCCTGAAGGACTGCATTCAGAAACTGGAGAAGGTCTTCACCAAAGGGATTTGTAATACAATTCTGCTAAACATGTCTATGCTGGAAGTGGTGGGTAATACTGGGTATGTTGACAATGCAAAGAATGAGAAAATCAATGATCTTATCAAATCAATAGTTATGTAAGGGCAGACCTCTCTGAATTTGTTCTTCCCATGGCTTGTGTTTTGTTTCTATCTGTTGTTCTCGGCTGTGCCGTCGTCTCTCTAAAGGTATTTTTTATTTGTTTGCCTTGTCTTTTTTGACTGTATAGGGTTTGGCCCCTGGTTTGCCGCCTTACTTTATCAAAAACATTTAGTTTGATATTTGATATGGTATAATACTTTAGGGTACTTGAATGTAAGATAGAATCATTATCTACATTATTTATTTTATCCTTTAAAATATTAATTGAAATCCCATTCTTCATAACAGGACTAGCATTATAATCTTTATCATTTGACAGAACCTTAGAGTCAATAGGGTCATATTTAGATTTATCATTTTAAATTTTTTTAGTTGATTGTGTGTGAACCTCAGTATCATAAATATCATTTACAAATTTATTTTTATGAAAGGTTTTTGAGTATAAATTTATTTCCTTAGTTTTACCTTTCTTAGCTTTAGGTGTCTTGGTTACAAAAGGGTCCTTATAGACCTCATCCTATTCGAAATGAGCAATGATTTTATGCTCAACATTATTTGAACAAGAAGTTATGTCCTTATCTAACTTAATATGTTATGCTAATATAATAGTAGGGATTTTAAAGCTAATTATTTTATGGCATTTATTATTTGAAAACTTTAAAATTTTATCATCCCCAATATTAGGGTTCTTAAAACCCTCATTGTCTATAACTGATTCCTTTTGATCAATCCTATTAAGAGCCATTTACATTAAAGATATAACCAATTGAACATCTTAT
Source organism: Torreya grandis (assembly GCA_037957365.1). Lineage (NCBI taxonomy): Eukaryota > Viridiplantae > Streptophyta > Pinopsida > Cupressales > Taxaceae > Torreya > Torreya grandis. The sequence continues at coordinate 1,349,475 of JARHVA010000493.1, read as the reverse complement.
AAAAACAAAATAATCAAGTCTTGATGGATTATGCATTCGAATTTACTCAGTTAAACCTTATAACATAATTTTGAAGAGATATAAGTAAAAAAAAAAGAAGTCTCACTAGCTTATTATGTCTGAATTTATTAATTAAAGTTGAATGATAACACAAAAGACTTTTTTACCTACCTTATAATGTAAGGTATTTTATAATAAAAATACCCACATCAATCCATAAAATCGATAAAGATTTTATTAGAATTTCATAACCTAAAGAATATTTTGATGTTATCATCCTTATTTCTTTTATACATAAAAAAATATTCCTACCATAATTGACATACCCATCACACTCACAATACTATTTAAAAGACTTAAATTTTTACACATCTAAAACCCACCATTATATCATCCTATCTTATATAAAATATCAATAGAAATTGAGAGTTATGGCCGTTAATTATCTCAATATAGTTTTTCAACCCATCATTTTTCAAGATATGGTAAACTGTATATCTTTTTTCCACATCACAAAAAGTAGGTTCAATACTTAATCTGTCCCCACCCATATCAAAAAAAAGGAAATATTTCTTACATTTGATTATTGAGAATGACTAGTGGAACTTTTGAAAAAAAAATGGATAAAATAAAATACCCACTTTAAATCACCTAGATTATTAACATTCTTTTTAATTGTCGTGACATAAACTAACCATCATTATAAGTCATCAAGTAGTTTGTCATGACCTCGTAATATATGCATTCTTTTCTACTTTGAGGCATTATATTTATATTTATTTGGACACTATTTAACATTTTAATTTATTATAACAACTATTAATTTGATTAAGTAGATTATGTTATTATTATTAGTTTCTTTATGTGATTTATCACAAAGATTATTTTATGTTGACATGACAGTATATTTGGTATTTTATATTGATATATTTGATTTTAAATTTAATTTAGCATTAATTTTATCATAATGTATATTTGTATTTCATTTGGATATTGCTAATGTCTTATTTTAGTGATTGAAGGAATAGGTTAATGAATTAGGTTGGTAACAGATTTCAGTAATAATAGATGTGATGGTAATTAAAAATTATAATAAAATTGATGATTAATATAAAACATTATTGACTATAGGATTTTGTTTTCATCATTTTTTTTTTTATCTAAGTGGTTATTTTATTATTCTCATCTCTCTTTATTGTTATCTTTTATAAACTTGGTCTTGTCTTTATAACACAGTTAACTCTTGTCTTTATGATCAACTTAACTTATTAAAATAGTTTGCCTTGTTTTGCTTCGTGATTGAAGTTTATCTTGGGAAAGTTCTTTAACTATATTAGTTACATCTTAACTAATATAATTTTCATTTATTTTTAGTCCCCTTGTTAACACTCTATGTGATGTTCACATTGTTATTATTATTTTTATGAGTTGTTTGCTTCTCCATTGCTTGTGAAAGTAAGCCTTGGGACTACCATGTTTCATGGTGGTAATATTTATTATGTCTAAGTGACTTGACCCTTTCAAAATTAGGACCTTAACTATACCATTGTATGATCATTAATTATTTTTTTGATAAGGGGAGTTAACCCTATGTAAAATTAGGTTATGATGGCTCAATATTCAAAGTGTTTGGCTATTCAATAAATTATCTTGGAATCTTTTAGTCATTTTAATTTCATGGGGAAATTTTAATCTAACCTTAGGTTTATGATGTTTTTTTTACATGGAAGTCATGGAAATGGGGTTGATTTGGTCTAAGAGTTATTCGTCCATTTTTTATAGTTGCATTTTCTCCAAAAAACATGAGGAAGTTATGCGTAAAATGGTTGTTCTATCAGCTCATGATTTTAGACATTCATGGAAAGAATGAAGATGGTGTTGGTATTTAGTGGCAGCCATGCAAGTTTATTTGAGCAATTGACATGATAATATATTTGATGTTTTATAATTACATATTTGATATTAAATTTAATTTAGAATTTATTTTATCATAATGTATATTTGTATCTCATTTGAATATTTCTAATGTATGATTTTGATGATTGAAGGAATAGGTTAATGAATTAAGTTGACAGAGGATTTTAGAAACAATAGATGTGATGGTAATAAATAATTAGAATAAAATTGACAATTAATATAAACCATTATTGATTCTAAGATTTAGTTTTCATCATTTTTTATCTATGTGGTTATTTCATTATTCTCATCTCCCTTGATTTTTATCTTGTACAAACATGGTCTAGTCTTCATAACATAGTTAATTCTTGTCTTTATGATCAACTTAGCTTATTAGAATAGTTTTCCTTATTTTTATTCATGATTGAATTTTGTCTTGGGAAATTTATTTGATTAATTATTCACATATTGATTGGTATAATTATCATTTATTTTAATTCCCCTTGTTAACACTCTATGTGGTGTTCACATTGTTATTATTTTTATGAGTTGGTTGCTTCTCCATTGCTTGTGAAGGTAAGCCTTTGGGATACTTTGTTTCATGGTGGTCATATTTATTATGTTTAGGGGAGTTGAACCTTTTAAAATGAGGACCTAACTACACCATGTAAAGAATTAGAATAGAATTGACAATTAATATAAACCATTACTGATTCTAAGATTTTGTTTTCATCATTTTTTATCTAAGTGATTATTTAATTATTCTCATCTCTCTTGAATTTTACCTTGTACAAATTTAGTCTAGTATTTATAACATAGTTAAATCTTGCCTTTATGATTGACTTAACTTATTATTATAGTTTGACTTATTTTGCTTCATGATTGACGTTTGTCTTGAGAATGTTCTTTGACTATTACATTATTTACATCTTGACTAGTATAATTGTCATTTATTTTTAGTCCCCTTTTCAACACTCTATGTGGTGTTCACATTATTTTTATTATTTTTATGAGTTGGTTTCTTCTCAATTAATTTTGAAGGTAATACTTGGGGCTACCTTGTTTCCTGGTGGTCATATTTATTATGTGTAAGGGACTTGACCCTTTTAAAATGAGGACCCTAACTATACCATGGTATGATCATTAATTATTTTATTGAATAAGGGTATATTCAAATTCATGGGCCATCAAGTAACTTATCTTGGACTCTTTTAGTCATTTTAGTTTTTTGTGGAAATTTTAACCCAACCCTAGGTTTATGTTATTGGTTTTTACATAGAAGCCATAGAAGTGGGGTTGATTTGGTCTAAGAGTTATTAAACCATTTTTTATAGTTTAATTTTATCCAAAAACATGAGGAAGTTATGGGTAAAATGGTTGTGTCAACCCACAATTTTAGACATTCATAGAAAGAATGAAGATGGTGTTGGTATTTAGTGGCAAGCATGGGAGTTCATTTGAGGTGTGGAAATTATAGTTTATTTGATGTTTTATATTGATATATTTGATAATAAATTTAATTTAAATTAATTTTATCATAATGTATATCTGTATCTCATTTGGATATTGCTAATGTCCTATTTTGGTTATTGAAGGAATAGGTTAATGAATTAGGTTGGCAATGGATTTTAGAAATAATAGATGTGATGGTATTAAATAATTGGAATAGAATTGACCATTACTATAAACCATTATTGATTATAATATTTTTTTTTCATCATTTTTTATCTAATTGGTTATTTTATTATTTTCATCTCTCTTGATTTTTATCTTTTATAAACTTGGTCTAGTTTTCATAACATAGTTAACTCTTATCTTTATGATTGATTTAACTTATTAGAATAGTTTAACTTATTTTTAATAATGATAGAAGTTTATCTTGGAAAAGTTATTTGACTACTTTTTTTACATCTTGACTAGTAGAATTTTCATTTATTTTTATCCTTCTTGTTAACACTCTATGTGGTGTTCACATTGTTGTTATTGTTTTTATGTGTTGGTTGCTTCTCCATTACTTGTGAAGGTAAGCCTTGGGGCTACCTTGTTTCATGGTGGTCATATTTATTATGTGTAAGGGACTTGAACCTTTTAAAATGAGGACCCTAACTATACTATGGTATGATCATTAATTATTTTGTTAAGGGGAGTTAACCTTATGTAAAATTAGGTCATGATGGCTCAATATTCAAAGTCATTTGCCATTGAGTAACTTATCTTGGAATCTTTTAGTCATTTCATATTCCATACATTGTTCATATATCTCTTTGACCTTCCTTTGAATTTTATCTCTCTTATTCATACACATTTATATAGGGTTACCTTATATTTTCCTATGAACTTGTAACACTTTGATTCCTTCTTAATTATTATCCATACAATTCATACTAATGGGAATAAATTTTTCAACATTATGTTTAAATGGAACATATTTAATCTTCAATCTATTCCATACTAATTTTTATATTATAAAAAACCCTTTTTATTTTGAAAATTTATTAAAAGTTGTTCCACTTTTATTTATCAAAATATTTTTCAATATTTGGATAATGAAACCTTCCATTAAATTTCCAAAGAATAATATCCATACTAGCATTCAATTTGATATTTTAAATGTTATAATAATTTAGGGTACTTAAATGTAAGATAGAATAATTTTGTAATTTAGTTATTTTATCCTATTAAACATCAATTGAAATCCTATTCTTCATCACAAGACTAGCATTATAATCCTTATCACATGATAGAACCTTAGAGTCAATAGAGTCAAATTTAGATTTGTCACTTTGAAACTTTTTAGTTCACTGTGTGTGAGCCCCATTATCATAAATATTATTTTAAAAATTAGGGTTATGAAAGGCTTTATAGTATAAATTTATTTCCTTGGTTTTACCCTTTTTATCCTTAAGTATCTTGGTTACAATAGGGTCTTTATAGACCTCATCATATTCAAAATGATCAATTATTTTCTTCTCAACATTATTTGAATAAGAAGTTTTATCCTTCTCTAACTTACTATGTTCTACTACTATAATAGTAGGGATTTTAATGGTACTAATTTTATGGCCTTTTTTATTTAAAAAATTTACAATTTTATTATCCCCAATATTAGGGTTCTTAAAAACCTCATTGTCTATAATCGATTTCTTTTGATCAATCCTATTAAGAGCCATTTACATTACAAATATAACCAATTGAACAATTTATAAAAAAAAAATAATGAACGCTTGATGGATTAGGCAATCAATTTTATTCAATTAAACCATATAACATAATTTTGAAGAGATATAAGTAAAAAAAATAAGTCTCATTAGCTTACTATTTCTAAATTTATTAATTAAATTTGAATGATAACATAAAAAACTATTGTACCTAATTTATAGTGTAAGGTATTCTATAATAAAAATACCCACATCATTCCATATAATCGATAAAGATTTTATTAAAATTTCATATGAAAACTCTTTAATTTTATATTTTCACCTAAAGAATATTTTGATGTTCTCATCCTTATTTCTTCTATACATGATAAATATTCCTACCAATAATTAACATACCCATCACACTCACAATACTATTTAAAGGACTTAAATTTTAAAACCTCTAAAACCCACCACTCTATCATCCCATCCTATATAAAATTTCAATAAAATTGAAGGTCATGACCCTTAATTATCTCAATATAGTTTTTCAACCCATCATTTTTCAAGATATAGCAAATCGTATATCTTTTTCCACATCACAAAAAGTAGGTTCAATACTACATATATCCCCACCCATATCAAACAAAAGGAAATATTTGTTACATTTGATTATTGAGAATGACCAGTGGAACTACCCAAAAAAAATGGATAAAATAAAATACACACTTTAAATCACCTAGAATATTAACATTCTTTCTAATTGCCATGACATAAACTAACCATCATTATACTTCATCAAGTACTTTGTCATGACCTCATATTTTATGCATTGTTTAATAATAATAATAATAATAATAATAATAATAATAATGATGATGATGATGATGATGATGATGATGATGATGATGATGATGATGATAATGTATATTTGTATCTCACTTGGATATTGTGAATTTCTTATTTTGGTGATTGAAGGAATAGGTTAATGAATTAAGTTGGCAACAAATTTCACCAATAATAGATGTGATTGTAATAAAGAATTATAATAGAATTGACCATTAATATAAACCATTATTAATTATAAGATTTTGTTTTCATCATTTTTTTATCTATGTGGTTATTTCATTATTCTCATCTCTCTTTATTTTTATCTTGTACAAAATTGGTCTAGTCTTTATAACATAGTTAACTCTTATCTTTATGATCGACTTAACTTATTAAAATAGTTTGCCTTGTTTAGATTCATGATTGAATTTTATCTTTGGAAAGTTATTTGACTAAATTATTTACATCTTGACTAGTAGAATTGTCATTTATTTTTAGTCCCCTTGTTAATACTCTATGTGGTGTTCACATTGTTGTTATTGTTTTTATGAGTTGGTTGCTTCTCCATTGCTTGTGAAGGTAATCCTTTGGGCTACCTTGTTTCATTGTGGTCATATTTACTATGTCTAGGGGAGTTGAACCTTTTAAAATGAGGACCCTAACTACACCTTGTAAAGAATTGGAATATAATTGACCATTAATATAAACCATTACTGATTCTAAGATTTTATTTTCATCATTTTTTTATCTAAGTGGTTATTTCATTATTTTCATCTCTCTTGAATTTTATCTTATACAAAATTGGTCTAGTATTCATAACATACTTAACTCTTGTCTTTATGATTGGCTTAACTTATTATAATAGTTTGCCTTATTTTGCTTCATGATTGAAGTTTTTTTTGGGAAAGTTCTTTAACCGTTACATTATTTATATCTTAACTGATATAATTGTCATATATTTTTAGTCCCCTTGTTAACACTCTATGTAGTGTTCTCATTATTGTTATTTTTTTATGAGTTGGTTTCTTCTCAATTTCTTATGAAGGTAAGCCTTGGGGATACCTTATTTCATGGTGGTCATATTTATTATGTGTAGGAAACTTGACCCTTTTAAAATGAGGACCCTATCTATACCATGGTATGATCATTAATTCTTTTATTGAGTAAGGGGAGTTAACCTTATATAAAATTAAGTCATGATAGCTCAATATTCAAAGTCATTATCCATAGTGTAACTCATGTTGGACTCTTTTAGTCATTTTAGTTTTTGTGGAAATTTTAACCTAACCCTAAGTTTATGCTATTGGATTTTACATAGAAGCCATAGAAGTGGTGTTGATTTTGCCTAAGAGTTATTCAAAAAAAATTATTAGTTGTATTTTCTCTAAAAACATGAGGAATTCAACTACATTTTTAACATCTTGACTAGTAGAATTTTCATTTATATTTATCCTTCTTCTAAACACTCTATGTGGTGTTCACATTATTGTTATTATTTTTATGAGTTGGTTGCTTCTCCATTACTTGTGAAGGTAAGCCTTGGTGATACCTTGTTTCATGGTGGTCATATTTATTATGTGTAAGGGACTTGACCCTTTTAAAATGAGGACCCTAACTATACCATGGTATGATCATTAATTATTTTGGTGAGTAAGGGGAGTTAACCTTATGTAAAATTAGGTCATGATGGCTCAATATTCAAAGTCATTTGCCATCAAATAACTTATCTTGGACTCTTTTAATCATTTCATATTCCATACATTGTTCATATATCTCTTTGACCTTGCTTTGAATTTTATCCCTCTTATTCAAACACATTTACATAGGGTTACCTTATATTTTACTATAAACATGTAACACTTTGATTCCTTCTTCACTATTATCCATACAATTCATACTAACGGATATCAATTTTTGAATATTATGTTTAATGGAACATATTTAATCTTCAGTCCATTCTGTACTAATTTTCATATTATCAAAAACCATTTTTATTTGGCAAATTTATTAAAATGTGTTCCACTTTTATTTATCAAAATATTTTTCAATATTTAGATAAGGAGACCTTCCATTAAATTTCCAATGAATAATATACATAATAACATTAATTTTGATATTTTATATGTTATAATACTTTATGTTACTTTAATGTAAGATAGAATAATTTTTTAATTTAGCTATTTTATCATTTAAAAAATCAATTGAAATCCCATTCTTCATCAAAAGACTAGCATTATAATCCTTATCACATGATAGAAAATTAGAGTTATGAAAGGCTTTTGATTATAAATTTATTTCCTTGGTTTTACCCTTCTTAGCCTTAGGTATTTTGGTTACAATACGGTCCTTATAGACCTCATCATATTTGAAATGAGCAATGATTTTCTCCTCAACATTATTTGAATAAGAAGTTTTATCTTTCTATAAATTATTATGTTATGATACTATAATAGTATGGATTTTAATGGTATTGATTTTATAGCCTTTTTTATTTGAAAAATTTACAATTTTATCATCCCAATATTAGGGTTCTAAAAAACCTCATTGTTTATAACTGATTCCTTTTGATAAATCCTATTAAGAGTCATTTACATTAAAGATATAACCAATTGAACATATTATAAAAACAAAATAATGAAGGTTTGATGGATTAGGCATTCATGTTTACTCAATTAAACCTTATAACATAATTTTGAAGAGATATAAGTAGAAAGAAAAAAGTATAACTAGCTTACTATTTCTAAATTTATTAATTAAATTTAAATGATAACACAAAAGACTTTTGTACTTACCTTAAAGTGTAAGGTATTTTATAATAAAAATACCCACATCAATCCATATAATTGATAAATATTTTATTAAAATTTCATATTAAAGATCTTTAATTTTTTATTTTCTTTTAAGATATATTTTGATGTTCTCATCATTATTTCTTGTATACATGAAAAATATTCCTAACAATAATTGACATAACCATCACACTTACAATACTATTTTAAAGACTTAAATTTTAACACCTCAATAAAAATTAAAGGTCATGACCCTTAATTATCTCAATATAGTTTTTTAACCCATCATTTTTCAAGATATGGCAAACCATATATCTTTTTTACACACCAAAAAAAGTAGTTTCAATACTTAATTTGTCCCCACCTATATCAAACAAAAGGAAATATTTGTTACATTTTATTATTGAGAATGACCAATGAAACTACTAAAAAAAATTAGATAAAATAAAATATTATAAATTATAATAAAATACTCTTTTTTTAATAAACGGTAAAAGTGGGTTTTGAAAGGGACCCAAACAAGTTTAAAAAATATATAGTAAAAGATAAAATAATAAAAAGAGGATCAAAATCATCCAAAGGTAAAATTATGTATAAACCAAAGAAAAAAAATTATTTTTAAAAAATAACAAACCAATAGTCACAAAAACAAAGGCTACACATCCTAAGAAAAGATCATCCCTATGAAAAGGATATCTCATTTTGTGCTACCACTTATTCCCATTTGTACTTAAAATTTTGAAATTATTTATCTAAAAACATCATTTTATACCTTATTCATATATTTATTTTACTTTTATTTGACTTTTAATCCTCTTATTTCGACACATTTCTATAGAGTTGCCTTTTATTTTCTTGTAAACTTATTGTAACACTTTGATTCCTTCTTCATTGGTATCCCTTTAATTCATACTAATGGAAATTGATTTTTGAATATTATATTCAATGAAACATATTTCATTTTCAATACATTCCATTCTAATTTTCATATTATAAAAATCCCTTTCTATTTCATAAATTTATTAAAATTTGTTCCACTTTTATTTATCAAAATAGTTTTCAATATTTAAATGAGGAGATATTCCATTAAATTTATAATCAATAATATCCATACTAACATTTAGTTTGATATTTTATATGTTATAATACTTTAGGGTACTTGAATTTAAGATAGAATAATTTTATAATTTAGTTATTTTATTCTTTAAAACATCAATTGAAATCCCATTGTTTATAACAAGACTAGATTTATAATCCTTATCACATGATAGAACCTTAGAGTCAATAGGGTCAGATTTAGGTTTGTCACTTTGAAAATTTTTAGTTGATTGTGTGTGAACTTCATTCTCATAAGTATCATTTAAAAATTTAGCATTATGAAATCCTTTTGATTATAAATTTGTTTCCTTCATTTTACCCTTTTTAGCCTTAGGTATCTTGGTTACAATAGGGTCCTTATAGACCTCATCATATTCAAAATGGGAAATGATTTTCTCCTCAATATTATTTTAACAATAAGTTTTGTCCTTATCTAACTTACTATGTTCTGCTACTATAATAGTAGGGATTTTAATGGTAATGATTTTATGGCCTTTATTATTTGAAAACATTAAAATCTTCTCATCCCCAATATTAGTGTTCTTAAAAACCTCATTGTCTATAATCAATTCTTTTTTATCTATCCTATTAGGAGTCATTTACATTAAAGATATAACCAATTTAGCATCTTATAAAAATAAAATAATCAAGGCTTGATGGATTAGACATTCAAGCTTACTCAATTTAACCTTATAACATATTTTTTAAGAGACATAAGTAGAAAAAAAAAGGAAGTCTCACTAGCTTACTATGTCTAAATTTATTAAGTAAAGTTGAATGATAACACAAAAGACTTTTGTACCTACATTTTAGCGTAAGGTATTTTATAATAAAAATACTCACCTCAATCCATGGAATCGATAAGGATTTTATTAGAATTCCATATTAAAACTCTTTAATTTTCTATTTTCTCCTAAAGAATATTTTAATGTTCTCATCCTTATTTATTCTATACATAAATAGTATTCTTACCAACAGTTGACATACCCATCACAATCACAATACTATTTAGGATAATAAAATTTTAACACCTCTAAAATCCACCACTCTATCATTCCATGCTATCTAAAATTCCATTAAAATTTGAGGGTCATAACCCTTAATTATCTCAATATAGTTTTTCAACCCAACATTATACAAGATACTGAAAACCATATATATTTTTTCCACTTCACAAAAAGTAGGTTCAATACTTAATTTGTCCCCACCCATATCAGACAAAAGGAAATATTTGTTACATTTGATTATTGAGAATGGTTAGTAGAACTACAAAAAAAATTGGATAAAATAAAAAACCCACTTTAAATTACCTATATTATCAACATTCTTTCCCATTGCCATGACATAAACTCACCATCATTACAAGTCATCAAGTAGTTTGTCATGACCTCATATTTTATGCATTGTTTTCTCAAATGTTTATATTTATTTGGACATTGTTTAAAATTTTAATTTATTGTAACAATTTTTAATTTGATTCAGTAGATTATTATATTATTATTAGCTAGCTTCTTCATGTGACTTATCATAAAGATTATATGATGTTGACATGATAATATATTTGATGTTTTATATTGACAATTTGATTTTCAATTTAATTTAGAATTCATTTTATTATAATTTATATTTGTATCTCATTTGGATATTTCTATTTTTTTATTTTAGTGATTGAAGGAATAGGTTAATAAATTAGGTTGGTAATGGATTTCATTAACAACAAATGTGATGGTAATAAATAATTAGAATATAACTGACTATTAATATAAACCATTATTGATTCTAAGATTTTGTTTTCATCATTTTATATCTAAGTGATTATTTCATTATTCTCATCCCTATGTATTTTTATATTGTATAAACTTGGTCTAGTCTTCATAACATAATTATCTATTGTCTTTATGATCAACTTAATTTATTAGAATAGTTTTCCTTGTTTTGATTCATGATTAAAGTTTGTATTGGAAAATTTCTTTGGCTACATTATTTACATCTTGAATAGTATAATTTATTTTTATTTTAAATCCCCTTGTTAACACTCTATGTTGTGTTCACATTAGTGTTATTATTTTTATCAGTTGGTTGCCTCTCTATTTCTTGTAAAGGTAAGCCTTGGGGCTACCTTGTTTCATGTTGGTCATATATATTATGTCTAAGGGACTTGACCATTTTAAAATGAGGACATACCATGGTATGATAATTAATTGTTTTATTGAGTAAAGGAGTTATCCTTATGTAAAATTAGGTCATATGTAAAATTAGGACATGATGGGTCAATATTCAAAGTTATTGGCCATTGAGTAACTTATCTTGGACTCTTGTAGTCATTTTAGTTTTGTGAGGATATTTTAACCCAAACCTAGGTTTATGATATTAGTTTTAACATGAAATCCATGGAAGTGGAGTTGATTTGGTCTAAGAGTTATTCAACCACTTTTTATAGTTGTATTTTCTCCAAAAACATGAAGAAGTAATGGGTAAAATGGTTGTTGTGTCATCCCATAATTTTAGACATCATGGAAGGAATGAAGATGGTGTTTGTATTTAGTAGTAGCTATTTGAGTTCATTTGAGCTCATATTGGGTGAAAGGGAGATAAAATGTGAGTATAAATAAAAGAATTATTCTCTAAAAACACCATGATTGTCTCCAATTTTTATGTTTGACAAGTAAAAGGTTTATGGATTGTTATTTTTAGTCATTCATAGTAATTTTAGTATGACCATTACATGGTATGTGCAATCATAATTTTATTGAATTCTAATTAGACCTACATTAAAATTTTAAATCCATTATAAGTAGGGCTGAGATGGGTTTGTTTCATTTAAAAATACAACTATGTGTCTTATGTGATTCATTTGGCTATTCTTTATAGTAAATATTTTTTGGTTATTGCATGGATTTAATATGTTGAGATATGGGTATTACTATCTATATTATTTTAATTTTTCAAAAAAATTGAGGTTATAATATGTTGAATACATTAAATTTTTAGTTAATATGGGTGGTTTTTTTACATTTGGTTTTATGGGGATTTAAACCTTAAGTGTATATCATTTATGGTTGTTGTTTCGTTGTTGGTGTAAGACCTTAATTATTTTATGAAAGTTGGTTTTTAATTTACTCAAGTTATGGAAGATCACTTGATTGATTTAAGTTGATTTTATTTATTGTGGTTTGATTTACTATGTGTAATTTTTTAGAGTTAGATGTGAAGCTCGACTAACATTTATTTAGTACATATCTTCATTTTTTGGAAGTTGTGGGTTTTATTTATGACCCTAATTATATATGTTAGTTAATTTTGCATTTTTTAACCTTATTATTTGAAGTGGTAATAAACAATATTTGACTTCAGATTTTAGAAGCTCTCTTTTATTATTTTGATGTGGTTTTGTTATGAAACCTTTAAATTATTTTGGGTATTTAGGTTTTGAGATTTTATTGTATTTGGAAGTATGACTATGAATTTATGTCATTATCTAGTTGAATGTTTCAATTACTAAGGAATTTTTGGTTATTACATCAACTCTTAATTTAATTTATATTAATAGAGTGATATGTGAGCTATGTTTTTGAACTCTTTTCAGTATCATTATTTTGACAATCAATTGAATGTAAAGGTAAGTGTGGGTTATTTAAAATTTTATAAAATAAATAAATATACTTGAATATAAGTATTAGAATATTTAGGTCTGTAGATTCAATAGATATTTATTAATCCATAAAGTTTAGTCTTAACTAATTCATATTTTAGGCAGTAGCATTTGAAATTATTTGTTGGTACTTTTCCCTTCCACCAGTGTTATTTTTTTATTTGATTTAAATTATATTTTTTTTAATTATTTTTGGTTTTGGTGAATATTGTGAATTGATGTTATTCATATTTTTTTAATTGGCTCATAAATCTATGGTCATTTTATTTTACATTCTTTTTTTTATCCATGTTGTTTTACTCTACATACAACTGATGGATGGGGTGGCTAAGGCCACTAATGGAAGGCTCATTAGGATGGAAGAGTGAGATTATTTTCTTGATATTAAGGATTTTCATAGATGCATTGGATTCTTTAGTAGTTTTTAATTATGGTTATGTTAGAGTTAATATCTAAATGTAATTCTTAATTTGTAAATAATGTAATAACATTGTAGGTATGTTGTATGTTTTGAGATTTGATTTTAAGTTTAAAAATTAGTTTATAAAAATAATGAATTATAGTGGTTATGATTTAAATATTGGTTTTATGAAATATTATTTAATTAGTTATTTTTTAGTAAATTATTTTGAGTTCATAGTTATTGAACAATAATTGATAAATCTATTAAAGGCTAGTAAGGTTCATAATTAATTTATAAAAATGTTGAATTATAATGGTTATGATTCAAATATTGGTTTTATGAAGTATTAGTTAATTAATTATTTTTTATTAAAAAGTTTTGAGTTCATAGTTATTGAATAATAATTAATAAATCTATTATATTAGTTTGAATAGAATATGTGTTGATTTATATTTCAATAATTATGGTAGTAACTCACCAATGAATGTAAATAATAAGAATTTTTGGAATGGATTTAATTTGGTTTCTTAGTAATGTTAACCTATTGATAAGGTTTAGGCATTAACATATACATGGTTGACATATTTGGGATTTAGTATTAACTCCTTTTATGATGAAAGACCATTTAGATATTAATTGTCAAAAATATATATTAAGGTTATCATGATAAATAGATAAACATATGTGCATTGTTTTTGTAAAAGTTATTATGTTCAATGATATTTAGAATTTTAATAAGTTATAATTGAGATTTATACAATATCAGTGTGCAAGTAATTTATGATCTTACTTATTTAAAATGAACATTTTGGGTGGTTGTGATTAAAATGGCTACAACATTATTTTATAGAATTATTAGTGGTGAGTTTATTATGTCATTGTAATTTATTGAGCCTTCATTGTCTTAAGATTTACATGCATACTTTTATTTGTATTAAATTTAATATTTTTGGGTAAAGAAGAATTTTTTATTCATGGAAATATGTTTGGATACATATATATTTTATTTTTATTTTATACTTTCATTGAAAATAAATCGAATTACTAGGAATTAAAATCAACTTAGTAGACATTTATGACTTTTGAAAAAGTTGTAGGAAGTTGTTATTGCCATCATGATAACATGAATATCAAATGAATAAATGATTAAGTCATTACATTGGGAGAGAAAGTAATATTTTTAATTAATTTATTAACATTTGATAATATATAAGTTATGATTTATTTTACTATTACACATTTTGAGAAATAACCTGTAACAATGCAAGGATTATTGAAAATTTAATTTTTTCTCATTAGGGTAATAAGCATGTTTTTTGAAACATTAATTTATTTATTTTATTTTTCATTTCATTATTTAAAATCAATAGACTTATATTAATATCTTATTAGATTGAGTAACATGAAAGTATAATTGGATATTGATTGCATAACAAGTGGGGAATATATAATGATTACTTGTTATGTTATACCTATGGGAAGGTTAAGTTGTAATTTGACTCTAATTTATATTTTTGTATTTTAAATAATTTTATTTTGAACATCGAGATATGATTGTAAATGATGTGATAACCACTTTTGTGTTAACGTTAATCAATATTAAGAATAATTATCTAATGATGTTTGATTTTATTTTATTACTATATAACTAGTTAATATCATTAGTATGTGGATTAAAGTTATTGTCATGATCCTAGAGATTATATCATGAATAAGTGATTAAATTATTTATCACTAGTTGGAATTATTATCTTACTCAGTCTATAAATTAATTATTGTTTATATTTTCTAATTTTGTATTAATTTTAGAAAAAACATAAGAACTAATCATTTTTTTGGTTTTGCTTGATGCATTAAAATATGTAGTTTATTGACTCTTATTTGAATTATTTAAATACACTTTTTAACTAAATTAGAGTTTGAACTTCTAGATACCTATTTAATATCCTTATTAAGGTTAACACGTTGTTTTTGTATGAACCTTGACCTAGACTATATTATATTGGTCTCGGATCTTAGGTAAGATTAAGAGTTTTTAAATGGTCATATTTGGAAGACAATAAAGAATGTATTCATATTTGAGTTTATGAATGTATGTCAAGTACACAAATACACCCAAATATTCATATCTAATTCAAACAAATATCTTCCTTATGGAATCCTCTAAGATTTTTTTAACCTTACTTAGGTAGTCATGCTCAAAATAAGATAGTTATGATCCTAATCATGTTAATAAGAGATTTTTTTATCTAGAGGCATATCATATTTTACCATAGATGCATGTGGATCTTATTATTTTAAAAAAACAGGTTGTAACATTTTGGTGTCATAGCTAGGTTTTATACTCTAGGGATCTTTGGGAGATAATGTTTTTCCTTATGTATCTTCCTAATTTATAATTATATAACACCTTAAGATGGTTGTAACATGATTTAGTGGTATCCAACGTAACAAAATTTAGGGTAATGACAACCTAGGTAGAGGTAGAGGAAGAGGTAGATGAAGTGGAGCCCAAAATTTCAACCAAGTAAGAGAGGAACTTCCCATTAACAATGCTAGTAGTAACATTAAGGAACTTAATGTGAATTTTGTTGTGGGTAACCTAGTTAATAATTAGGAATCAGGAAGAAGTCCTCAATGGAATTTTAAGATCTTTGAATGATCTGTAAAGTAAGTTAAAAAATTAGGAACACATATTGAATAATGAAGGTGTTTTCAAGGAAGATTTACCTAGTTTAGGTGAAGGGACAGAAGTGAAAAAGTACTCCAATAACTACCATTGATGGTGGTTAACCCCATCATAAAGGAACCCAAAAATATTCCACCACCTACCTTTTTTAGGTGAGAAATCTAGTGTTTTAGTTGATGCATGGTTAGTCCACTTTTATAAATACTTTAATCTACATAATATGCCCTCAAATGTAAAGGCAAGGGTAGTAGCTTATCAACTGGTTAGAGATACAACCTTATGGTGGAATCATCTCGATGATTTGTAAGGATATCATTTATGAAATTTACGTGGAATATATTTGAGAGGAAGTTATTTAAAAGGTATATGAGGGAAAGTTAAAAAAAATAAAAGATAACTAATTTTCAGTTATTAAAGCAAAAGAATGTGATTGTATCTAAATATGAAATCAAGTTTCTAAATATTTTGTGTCATGTGAACTATATGCATGATGAGGAGACTAAAGTAAAAAAATTTAAGTTGGTATTGAAATAAATATTGATGCATGACATCAATATGACCAACATAAAAACCTCAATGGATACCATGGAGTCTATTTATTAGGCAAAAGAGAAGGAAAATTCTTAGTAGAAAGTGAGACAAGATGTTAAACTAAATAAAAAATAATAAGAGGAAAATAATATTTACCCCATCCATAATAAAATCAATAAATTATATCATAATCATAGACTCATTGGCATTAATAATGGTTTCAAAAATTTTCAAGGTCAAATCAAATATTTTTAAAATAAGAATTCTCCTAAATTAAAGACTTTCAAGAGAAATCAGAACTAGAGTAATCAACATGTACCTACCATTAGGGAAAATATTATTCCTATATCACCCCTAAGGATTGTTTAATGTTAATAATGTGGTGATAAACAAATCATAATGACTACCCTAAGATGAAACATGGGAAATCAACTAATATAGGGTGTATGCAACTATAGATAATTAGAATGTCAATTTACAAGGCTGTTAAATTGAAACCAAGTGTACTATAGATGGTTCTTATGTTTCAATTTTTATTGATTTTGGTGCAATAGATAGTTTCATTTATCCTTATATTTTTGGAAAATGTAAATTTAATCATTTTATTATAATAGAAGGTTAGGAAGTTGAGTTCAGTGCAGGTAAAAGGGTGTGAATTTATGAATGCTTAAAAAAATGGAGCTTGACTTAGGTGTTTTTAGAACCAATTCAAATATGTTTTAAAATATTTTTGGTATTATGATATCATTCTAAGAATCGATTAGTTACATCATAAAAAAGCCACACTTGATTTATTTATAAAATATATGCAATATTGTGATAATTTGGGAAAATTCATGAAATCAAAGGTATTCACAAACCTAGAGCATGAAAGTTAATGTAAGCCCTACAGCTAAAAAACATTATGTGAAAAGGTTGTAAGATATATGACATCCAATGGTAGGAGATAATCAAAGATAAATAACTTGTTTATCAATATTTTCCCTTATTGAATGATTTTTCATGCATTTCCAAATAAACTACCTAGACATCCTCCTAGGGGTGATTTTGACTTTTCCATTGATTTTATTATGGGAACTACCCCTATATATAATACTCCATACCATATGAATGTGGCTGATCTATATGAATTAAAATTTTAGTTGTAGGAATTTTTAGACAATGGAAGTATTAGACCAAGTGTCTCCTTAGAGTGATCCTATTATTTTTATGAAAAATAAAGATGGGACATTTAGGTTGTGTGTTTTTTATCATATGCTTAACAAGGTCACAATAAAAATCTATCATCCTTTGCTAAGGATTAATAATTTTATGACTAAATAAAGGGTTTAATAATTTTTTTTTTAATATTGACTTGAGATCAAGATACCATAAACTAAAAATTAAGGAAGAGGATATCCATAAAACAACTTTATATAATTGGTATGGTCATTACAAGTTCATGGTAATACCTTTTGGTTTAACAAATGCACTAACTATATTTATGAATTTAATGAATAATGTGTTCAGGTATTATTTGGTCAAATTTTTTATTTTATTCTTGAATGACATACTAATATATTCTAAAAACATATATGAGGATGAAAAACACTTGAATTTATTATTAAAAATACTAAGGTAGCACATGATTTATGGAAAGCTTTCTAAATGTGCCTTATTTTAATCTAAAATTCATTATTTAAGGCATATCATCTCTAAGTCTAGAATTACTATAGACACAAAAAATATAAAAGCTATTTAAGAATGGCCTATCCCTAAAAACATACATGAAGTGTGCAACTTTATGGGCTTGGCTAGTTCCTATAGGATATTTGTAGAAACTTTTTCTAGCTTGGTCATTCTTATAACTTCCTAGCAACACCAAGGCAATAAGTTTGTTTGTAATTCTTTATGTGAAGAGGATTTTAAAAATACTAAATATATTTTAATTGAAGGACCTATACTTATCATTCTATATCCTATAGGTAATTTTGAAAAATGGGTTGATGCTTTAAAGAAGGTTTTGTTGGCATTCTTACTCAGGATGGAAATGTTGTGGCTTATGAGTCATGAAAGCTCAAGGAACATGAAAATAATTATTCCACTCATGATTTATAGCTTAATACCATTATGAATGCTCTTAATAAATGGAAAAAATTTGTATTGGGAAATAATTTTAAAGTGATTTGTGATCATTGTGATGATATCAATGCTTACCAATGTAAGTGGATTGAATTTGTGAGTGATTTTGATTTGGACATTGATTATGTGAAAGAAATGAATAATAATTTTATTGATGCTATCATCTAATGCATGTATAGAATTTACTAACCTATTTTTAAAGGAAATTTTAGAACAACAAATTATTGATGAATTCTACCAAGAAGTAAGAGTAGGTTTGGTTGATGAACCTTTATCAAAGAAATTTATTGGCATTTCTATTGAAATTTATGGCCTAGTAAGACATAAAAACCTAATTTATGTGCCTAGATTATGAGACTTGCACAATTTAATAATAAAATAATTAAATTCATCACATAATTTTTGTCATCATAGTGTCATGAAAATGGCACATGAGCTAAAAAGGCATTATTTTTATCTTGGATTAAAACACAATGTTGCTGATTTTGTGGCAAGTTGTTTAGAATGTCAATGAGTGAAGGCTAAACATTATCATTTGGGATTTTTTTTTATATCCTCATGAAAAAACACAATTTAAGTGGGTTTTTATTTATCTTGATTTTATTTCTATTTTTCCAAAGTCATGGAGTAAGCATGACACTATTTTTGTGGTAATCAATAAATTTACCAAAGTTGGTCACTTCTATTAATAGAAGCTTGAATGATGATGCTTCCATGTTTTTAGAATGATTTGTGAAAGAGGTGGTTTAATTTAATTCCATATTATAATTAATTATATCTAATATATATAAGTTATTTAATTCAAGGTTTTGACAAACTTTGACTATAACTTTTAGAACTTGATTAAATTGTAGCTCCTCGAACCACCTATAAATGGATGGTCAAATGGAGAGACTTAACCAAGTTTCAAAGGACATGTTATGAATGTATGTAATGGATCATATATATATAAGTGGGAATATTCTATATATATGGTTTAATTTTACTATAATAACTCATATAATTTCATTAATTAAACTGGCTCCCTTTGAATCTCTATATGGGCATAAATGTAAAACCCCATTTGGATCGGATAGTTTG
The DNA here is from genome assembly GCA_037957365.1 of Torreya grandis. Taxonomy (NCBI): domain Eukaryota; kingdom Viridiplantae; phylum Streptophyta; class Pinopsida; order Cupressales; family Taxaceae; genus Torreya; species Torreya grandis. The sequence continues at coordinate 1,329,251 of JARHVA010000493.1, read as the reverse complement.
AAAAATAGAGTTATTATTGTCCTATATTTTTGTAGGAATGTGATAAAAAAATGTCTTCAATACACCAAAATATGAAATTTTCTTCAGATAGGAAAAATATCTATGCTAACTTAAATAAAACACCCCAAGAATTTAATGTTGGTGAAAACATTTTTTTCATGTAATACTAAAAAAAAATCATTCAAGTTTATGAATAATTATAATTTTTCCCCATGTTTTTTTACAACCTTTGACATTATATAAAATATTATCCCTATTTTGTCTAGATTATCCCTTCTTCCTTGTCTAGGATTCATGATTTTTTCATGTTGTTTTATTAAGAAAAGTATATTCCTGATCCTTCACATATCTTGGATTGGAAAAATATTAAAGTTTTGAAAGAGGAAAATATTTAGTTGAAACTTGTGAGGATCCTAGACCATGAAATTATTAAGCTATGAAATAAATATATTTTTCAAAATCTAATAGAATTGGATCAATTTAGTGAAATAAATGTTACTTGGTAGGATGAGCATATTTTTAAGAAACATTATCCTTGGCTATTTTAGTCACCAAAATGGATATTATTTAAGATAGGAAGGATTTCATGAACTCATATTTTATACACTATTTTCTCCTTTCAGACATTATGTTGATATTGAGTTGGACACTATTTAACATTATAATTTATTACAACAACTATTAATTTGATTTAATATATTATGTTATTATTATCATTAACATATTGATGGGACTTCTCATTTGCATTATATGATATTGACATGACAATATATTATATGTTCTATATTGAAATATTTGATATTCAATTCAATTCATAACTTAATTTATCATAATGGATATTAATATGTCATTCAAATATTGTTGATGTCTTATTTAAGTCATTATAATAATGTGTTAATGAGCTAGATTTGTAGTGGATTTTAGTAATAATAGATGTAAGGATAATAAATAATTGGAATAAAATTGACCATTAATATTTGCCATGATTGACTATGAGATTTTTTATTTTTCATTTTTCATATGAGTGGTTCTTTTATTATTATTGTCACTCTACATTTTTATCTTGTGCAAACTTGGTTGAGTCTTTTTAACATAATTAAGTCTTGTCTTTATAATTGACTTAAATTATCAGATTAGTTTGTCTTATTTTGATTTGTGATTAAATTTTTTATTTGGAAAGGTATCTAAATACATTATTTTCATCTTGATTTCCATACTTGTATTTTATTATTAGTCCCCTCGTTAGCACTATGTTTTATATTCACATTGTTTTTTTTTTTTTTTTTTTTGAGTTGGTATCTTTTTCACTGCCTATTAAGGTAAGACTTGGGGTTACATGTATACACCATAAATTATTCAAGTAACTAACATATCATGTCTTTTCATATTCCTTTCATAGGAGACTTTGACTAGAGAATATGATATTTTTACACATTTAACCATGTCTTTCATTTTATCCGTTTGAGTCTTGTTCTAAGATTGAGTCATCTTTTTACCCATTCTTAATCACCCTAAGCCTTTAAAATGATCATTTAACCTCAACTAGGTCAATTTTTCCATGCTTTTTCTATCCCCCTTAGTCCCCAACCTAAAATATAAGAGCATTGGGATTGGACTACATCACTAAAACCTAAGGTGTCTAATTTCTAACACTCCTATCTAAGTCAAATTAAGATATAATAGTTAGTTTCTTTTATAAGATGAGTCTTACCCCTTTTATTTTCTTCATTCTTAAGTTTTCCAATGTCAGTTGAATGCAAATAAAGCTCTCAAATTCAAAATAATGAGTCTCCTATATTACAGACTACACAAGGCATTATATATATATATATATATATATATATATATATATATATATATATATATATATATATATATATATATATATATATATATATATATATATATATATATATATATATATATATCACTTACTACTTTGGCACATTAGACATAATAAAAATTAGTAAATAAGATATCTCAACTTCTCAACATCACACATAGACTTGCATACTTGATCAAGGAAGGGCCTAGGTGAAATTCATTCTTACATCTATCATGTGTGTTGATTATGCACATTGGCTAAGGGAGAACTACATTTGATCTAAGACCCTCGCTTGAGGGTTAATGTAAGTAGTGGTCAAGATAGTAAGGGTTCTAGATCATGTGGTCATTCTTCCTCTAACCAAGTTTTCCCCCTTTTTGATTTTTATGTAGTCAGTTTTTGCATGTGTGTAGATTGATATAGGTATTAAATACTAAAAAAAACCTACATAAATCTTTGTTAACTTCGAGACCTTAAAAATTGGTACACAATCTCAAACTGACATGACAAACAAAACCTAGAAGGTTAGATCTTGAGGACAAAGCATCAGGAAGGTACTATAGCACTAGACACCAAGGTGTCTTTTTGTAGTACTCTTGTCCAATTAGGAAATGAAAGCCAAATTCATATTTTTGATAGTGTCTCAGTCCTTCTTTTTAATTACCAGCTTTGGAATCATTCATTTTAGCCTGATTTAAGATAAGCTTATTATTCTTCCTCTTGAAAAATTGCCTATTTAAAATATATATTTTTCCCATTAAACTAGATTTTTTCTATTATTCTAGACCCTCATTATTTAGGATCTAAACACTAGATTCCAAAAAACAATAAAACATTTTGGTGAACTTGACTTAATTCTAACAAACCTAAAACCCTAGATACACTTAGGGTTTTTCCTTCATATTTTTGTGTAAAAATTTAACCTCAAAATTTTGTTTTTTGTATCAATTTTTGTGAATTATTCCTATCTAAAATTTTATTTTAGAATTTAAAATTATTGCATAATTTTAAAAATTTCTAAATCCCTAGCTAAAAACCCTAGATTTCAAAACTAGGTCCTTAAACCTCAAGCCTTCCTTACAAATTTTATAAAACTATTTTGGAATTTTTTTAAATTTATTACTTTGTTAAAAATAATTTCAAATTTTCAAAATTAGTAGTTTTCTTGTGAAAAAAATTAATTTCAAAATTCTGATTTTTGTATAAATTTTTGTGCATTATTCCTATTCAAAATTATTATATAATTTTCCAAAATTCTAAAACCCTAGCTAAAAACCCTATATTTCAAAACTAGGTCCTTAAACCTCAACTCTTCCTTGTAAATTTTAGAAAATTATTTTGGAATTTTTGCAAATTGATTACTTTGTTCAAAAATAATTTCAAAATTAGTATTTTCTTGTGGAAAAACTCAATTCCTAAATTCTAATTTTTGTATAAATTTTTGGGCATTATTCCTATTCAAAATTATTTTTAGAGTTTAAAATTATTACATAATTTTCCAAAATTATTAAACCCTAGATTTATAAACTAGGTCCTCAAACCTCAAGTTTTCCTCAAAATTTTTAGAAAAATAATTTGAATTTTTTGTAAATTGTTTGGATTATCAAAATTAATTGAATTTTTTTTATGATAGTAGTTCTTTGTGCACGTATTTACTTCATAGTACTTTTCAAAATTCTCTTTGGTGTAAGAAATAAAATGGCCACAAAGGCAATTCCTCCTTCTTATCCCATAGATGAATTTCTAAAATTTTCTTATAATTATGACAATGATTAGACAAATTTGCAAATTTTCACATTAGCCAAAAATGTAGAAAATGATTTAATTTATAGTGAAGATAATGACTATTTTTGTAATGAATGATATGATGATATACGTAAAGATGATGGTGAAACACAAATATATGAATATTTTTCTCTAAAAACCATTTCTTTTATTCCTTCTTCTAAAGAAAATAATTTCAATAAATGGGAAAGATACTTCTCACCTCATTCGCCTATGCACAATGCACCAAATGAAAAAATAAGTCATGAACTTTTAAGTCAACCTCTTATGGGTGATAATTTGCTTCCATGTGAACCTAATCTCTCTCTCTCTCTCTCTCTCTCTCTCTCTCTCTCTCTCTCTCTCTCTCTCTCTCTCTCTCTCTCTCTCTCTCTCTCTCTCTCTCTCTCTCTCTCTCAATGTTAAAATTACAATAATATAAATGCAATAGAATCAAATTATCAATGCACAGTTCAAATGATACATCTCATGTTCTTAACTCTACTTTATGAAAATAATTTTCAAATAAAAAATCTCCTTATCTTACTTCTCATATTGCACATGAAATTAATGCATGTCTTTCATCCATGGATAACATATATGTATATGATATTAAATTTCAAATGATAATTTATTACATATTCAAAAAGAATTAAATTCTTCTATTACACCTCTCCCTAGTGATGATGTAAGTGATAACGAATATGATAGTGAGCATGCCAATGAATATGAAAATGAGATTTATTATGAACAATATTACATATATGATGATGATGGTGATGATAATTATGCACATAGTGATGAATAATATGTATCTCATATTTCTAACTCTTCTCTCACTCTCAAACATAATGCACTTCCAAATGTTGTTTCTACTTCTATGAATGGTTCTATTTAGAATAATGCACATGTTAATGATAATAGCACATCTTATACTCAATTAAAATGTGATTCACTACAACATAAAGATACCAATGAATATCCCAAGCTACCCCTCACTATATTAGAACCAAGTTCTCACTCTTCACCTAAAGAGAATGGTATCCCACATCCCTCTAGTAAGGTCCAAGTTATCATTACTCCCAAGGTTTAAGTGAGCACACCCCCTCTTTATGATCCAATTTCTAAATGTAACATTCCCATGGTTAAAATAAACAATCAAATTCAATAATTAAATGAACCACTTTAAGATACTAATGTACCATCCTAGGAGATCATCTCTTTGATGCATGAAATTAGTGAATTAAAACACCAAGTACATATCTTTACCTTGGAAAACAAAGATTATAAATCTTATATGGATGCCAATGATATATATAGTAACCCTATTCCAAATACATTCATAAAAAATTGGTTTCCTAAGAATTTATAGATACCATCATTACCTCACTTTGATGGAACTAGAGATCCATTTGTACACCTTCAAGCCTTTAGAAAGGCTTTACCATCTCATGGAAGCCCATTGATTCTACTGAAGTTATTCTAGCATAGATTAGTAGTGGAACCACATAATTGATTCTGTCATCTACTCCCCATTGGGTCTTTGCACACATATGATGACTTAGAGGAGGCATTTCTTAGATATTACATCATAAACATAGGCCCTCATGTTACATATGAGAAAATTACCACACTACATCAGAATTCTTCAGAGCTAGTTAGTGACTATATCTTAAGATTAAAGGCTCACATGTTAATATTTATATAAAAACTAATATATCTAGAGATTTATCATATATTTATTAAGGGGCTTTGAAAAACTCTACTAAAGCATCTACTATATCAAATAGAGTCTTCTTTCAGACACTTGTGCTATATAGTTTTATCTTTGGAAAAGAAATTGGGATTGATTGAGGTAGATTCAATTGATTGGATCACTCTAGATTTCATAAAAGAATATTCATATATAGCTCATAGCACTTAGCATCCACCATGTCATAAATAAGATAAGAGACCATAACTAGAAAATTAACTAGTTAAAAATAAAGAGCTAGTTTCTAGAGCACAACCTATAGTGTGCACTATAGATAAAAACAAAAAGGCATGAATATAGTTTGATTCAGAGTAGGATAGTCCATCTGCCATATTATAAACAATACTAGATATGAGGTTGATCACACTACCTTCTACTCATCGATGAGATCCACGTCTTTTACATAGATAGCCACATCAGCCCTTTTATAACTATCATCATATCCATGGACACAAAGATAATGATTGTTATGGACTTAGGGATTGCATTAATATATGTTTTGATAATGACATCATAGCATTCACACAAGGGCACTAAGATCTCCTCCATCATGTAACCCTATAACTCATTACTCTATGATTGAGTCATCCTATGACATTGCTTTGCAAGAATCATCGGTCACTCATCGTGAGTGAAATATAAGTTTTAGGATAGAATCTCATAAGAGATCTCCTATTACACTATATTAGAAGGTTTGGAAACTAGTATAGTGAGAATAGCCTACATATAGCACCATATTCTAAGGAACACATAGTGCATTTCCATATATATATCCATCATAGTCATAGGCATCGTAGTAGAGTCCTACTCATGAGAAATATTCACTACAAATAGATTTTATAGGTCATATCTCATGTAACAATCCACTATGGTTAACATTAAATGACCCCACACCATAGAGTACTGCTCATGATAAATATTCATTATGGCTATATTTTTTGGGTCCCATCTCACGTAACAACCCATTATGATTAAGATTAAATGATCCCTCATCACAAGTTTCAACTCCATATCAATATATTACTTAGTCATATACATCATAGTAGAGGCCATAGGTATTTGGTTATAGACATATGATCTTTATTCATATCACATAGTTTTAGTTACATGACCGATAAAGTTAAATTTTGTAGAGTCTTCATACACAACTAAAATTAGCACACAATAGATAGTATCAAATATAGATCACATTCCTACACAACATGAGCAGTATGGGCACTTATTCAATTATCTGACAGGGTTCATATAGTGATACAACATAGAATAATACAATGTATAATCATATTGGTTCTAGTTTTTAAGATTCACTTAGTAGGGAAATAATAAAGCCAAAGGTCTAGCTAACCTTTGTATTATTGAGCCACTCTTAGGGAGGTAATACACACATAATGCCATCTTGCATCCCCCTACTAACAACTAACATTCTTGATTACAAATAGCCATCCCTAGCCAAACTAACTTATCCAAATCTAGACCTTACCAATATCCTACTTTTTCTAATTGCAAACCAATTCACTCTACTAAATCAATTTTACAAATTGCAAAACCAACAAATTTTTTCTTACATATAATCAAAAATTAAACCTAAACAACACATCCAAACATATCATGAAAAATAAAATCACATCCCAAATGTTATCTTACCAAACATATCAAAACAATCAAACCACATATCCTAAGTACTATTTTATGAAGCATATGCAAATTCAAAATTAATCTCAGATCAACTATTTCTAAATTAACCACCTATAATCAAAATATTAGTATATTCCAAAATCCATAACACAGTTTATAGGAATACAAAATGAAACTAGTATCCATATATATAACATAAATTTCAAAACATGTACATCATATAAAAATATAATCTCTCATGAATGGGCACCATGCCCTCACTCTCAGTCTCACTCTCTCCTTTAGTACTAGTCCCATAATCTAGTCTAGCACTCGATGGCCCTATGCATCTTTGACCTATCAAATGCCTCTTGTGATGACTCTCTTACTCCAATAATCAACTTTATTCCTCACATAAGTCTATGTACCATATTTGAATATCTATGTACTCATCCATAATTTGTGTACTCACTGATCCATAATTAGGTGGAGGAATCTTATGCCTATTTATCTTAGCCCTTAGCTCATCTATCTCCCTATCTACCCTAACATATGCAATTGTAGCTATAACATCCCTATCAAACAAATGAGTAAAAATGCCAACAGTAATAGTCACTCGCTCTATCAAACCCTCCTCCACTACATCATTAAGAACATGTCATGTAATCTCATGAAGTGTATAATCAATAATAATCTCCTAGAACCCATTATCCCCACCTCATCCCTTAGTAAGTGCTTCATCTTGAGCACCTACCACTCCACCTTCACACAGAGATACAAACACTACATTAGACATGCACTTTCAAAGCAAACTAGATAAGTTCAAACTCATACAAAAACTCAAATATAATCAAAATATTACCTCCCATATTTTGGATTAGTGTAGTATCCTCATACTCAAGGGAATCCCCTATAACAAAAAGGTATAATGGGGCCCACTGATGCCTCACCCACCATGTGGTATATGCCTCTATGAAACCAACATCATCTACATCAAGAATATCTATACCTACATCCCCCACATCCAAGGGTAACGGTGCTAACTCATCCCCTACCATGATCTCTTGATTTTTATAATGACCATGTATTCCTCACCCACACCCTTGTTTCTATGGGCACATCTTTTGTAAACCTAAACTATCTGGTCATGCACTCATACTAAAAGTGCTCATACACTCTCAACTAGTGTTCATGTAACTAACAACTGACCCTAGTATACCACAACTACACTCCATCCTTAAATCACTAAATAAATCCTCTATAGGGCCTTCATATGATATCCCAAGCCACTAGTCTATCTAACACTCATCTATAGTGATCCATCCCAAGAGACATAATAGCCAATGAACTCATCCAACACTCCCTATATGGTTTTGGAGGTGCCTACTTCTTTCTTGATAATCCCAATAGCCAAACAACTGCTATGTACTTGTAGGCCCAATAATGCAATAAGGTAGCCACACTCAGACCACCACTGAATGCCTCTTAAGTAAAATTGTATAGATATTTGTATAAGTGGGAAAGCATAGTCCTAACCCATGAGATCACAGTGCCATATAACTCTAGATTACATACATTTTTATATATCCTATATATAATTGATACCCCACTCCCATACACTACAAAAAATAAGCCAACAACACTGCCAACCACTTGACTAAGTAATAAATGATAATATTACATCACTATCACTACCTCTCCTATGTATGCCTAAGGGCAGACTAGCAAAATACAAGGATGCATAATCAATGTAATCTACACCCATATCATCCTGTAAAGTCACATGCCATCCAATAATCAAAAAATGAAAAATATGGTACACATCCTCCAGAGTAATAGTCATCTCTCTAGTAGGAAGCTAGAAAGTATAAGTGTCTACATTTTACCTCTCACACAAGTTAGTAATCAAATACTTATCCCATTGCATAGTGCCTAGGTCACACACATGACCCAACCCTACCCTATCCATCACAACCCTCTCATTAGCTAACAAAGGAAATAATCTTATAGTCTCCATCACATGGCTTATATAAAGCTCCCTCATCCATACCTCTTGTAAAATACTAGAAAACATGTATATTAGTCAATCATGCCAAATCAATAACCAAGGAAAATGACAACTAAATTAAGCATCAACCCTAAAAATCTAGCCTTTAGGATAATAACACTAAGTACATGACATCAACACTATATAGGATTGTTTAAACCTGGATAATAGCAATAGAGCCTAGACAATAGCATTGAAAGAGGGACAAGAGCACTAGATCTAGTACAAATTTCTTAAAAATCTTCAAAAATAGCTCAAAATCATCATAAAACAAGCTTCTAAAAAGGCCTAAATCACATTTTTAGCTACTCACAAGGGTAACCTCTCCACCAACCTCAATCTAGGCTACCAACTACTCAAATCAAGTCATGGTAGGTTCTCATCTCCTTAGAATATCTCCTAATTTAGAGCTCAAAATATCAAACTACTCAATGCACAAATGAATCAATAATCACTCCAACTTTCTTATATCAAAGAAATTTTTCATCTAAATCAAAATACCTCTTTTCCCATAGCTTGAACCTCATAGCTCTAGTTTACAAACCATTTTATTTCACAAAACCATGATGACAATTACTTTGATATCCAATAAAACTCAATATATTATTACATCATTTGCCTAATATAGAACACACACACACACACACACACATCTCTATACCTATTTTGTACCCAAATACATACAACTTCAACCTCACCAATAACAACTTATTCAACTTTTATACAACTTGGTCCTCAATAATAAAATCTCATTAAACTTTCAAATAACTTAGTCTAAAAAATAAATCAACTTCTCAAATCAATTCAAAACTATACCAACCTTATTCCTAGCATTACACCACTAATCATCACTTTTGGCTCAACCTCCTCTATTACAAATTTCATCCCTCTCCCTAGAAGGGGGCATCATTCCTACTATTCTTATTCCTACACCTACCCAAAACACCTATGCATTCTCATAGATGGATACACCATGGTTCTTACACTTCTAGCAATCATATTATTAGATTTAGCTTGGATGGTTTAAGATATATAGTGATTCAGACTACATGGGTCACTTATCAATGGTTTTTACACTTCTAATAGTCAAAATTATTAGATTCAACTCAGATGGGTCAAGATATATAATTATTTAGATTACATGAGTCATTCATCATTACTTAGGAAATTTAAAGGGACATAAATTTAGTTTATAGATACACATAATACTTAGATATATAGTGGTTTAGATCATATGGATTCATAGTGACTTTAATATATATTCAAATTATATATCAAATTTAGGGGCATGTACATCACTACTTGTCTCACACATATAGCTTCATACAACATGAAATAGTATAGACCAGATAGCAGATTATAGGCATAGTGTAGAGATTTTTTTTTTTGATCTCCAATTTCCCACATAGGACATGACATGATATCTTTTTTCACATGTGGTTATACAGATTACTAAACTATATAGATGCATCACTCATATACCAAATTTGGGGGCATGGCATAGATGTTCATATTTTCATCATCTCAGATTATATAGATTAGAATGGAAAGACATGCCATTTTGTTCTTACACATTTACCAAAGTTTTCAAATTCTACCCAAGCATACCCAAGTTGTCACCAGGTTGGACAATATGATCATCTACAATAGTTGGTCCATAGTATCACCCAGACCTAACAATTTGTGTAGGATAGAGGGAAGACATTAGTTTTATAACTCAAAGAACTTCATAGTTCTAGTTTAAATTATTCAAAGTAGGGGCATGATATATATTTCTCTTTACATCATATATTTTCTATACACACATTCCAAATTACACAAGTTTATGTGGGACAAAGGGTAGACATTGGTTTTGGGCCTTCAAACATTTCTCATTTCTAGTCATATTTAGTATAAGGGGGATCCATTTCAAGGATTCCTTCTTTCTTCAATAACTATTCAAATTCAGTATAGGGGGCATCCATTTCAGGGATTCCTTCTTCTTCTAATCACTATTCAGTTCTCCATCCACTTCTCTGGCTAAGAAGTTAGACCTTTTTTTTCAACATGTTTATCTACATGCAAGTAAGTTTAGGTACGCATCTTATTTATTTATTTTACTCTAGTAATTCATTTCATTACATCACTAGATTAAAAGGGGGAAAAGTTATACACCCTAAATTGGTCATAAAACCACACATATCATGTCTTTTCATAATCATTTCATAAGAGACTTTGATGGGAGAATATGATTTTTTTACACATTTAGCAATGTCTTTTATTTTATCCATTTAGGTCTTGTTCTAAGTTTGAGTCATCTTTTTACCCATTCTTGGTCACCTTGAGCCTTTCAAATAGTCATTCCACCTCAACCAAGTTAGGTTTTCCATGATTTTTTTATCCCATCTAGTCCCCATCCTATAGGATGGGAGCATTGGGATTAGAATACAACAATGGAACCCAGGGTGTCCAATTTTTAGTGCTCCTATCCAAAGTTAAATTGAGCTCTAATGATCAAGGTCTTCCACAAGATGAGTCTTAACCTTTTTATTTGCTTCATTCCTAAGTTTTCCAATGTTGACCAAATGAAAATAAAGTTCCCAAACTTAAAATAATGAGTCTCCTATATAAAAGACTACACAAGGCATTTTATATCTAGAACTTACTAATTTGGCACAAATTAGACATAATAAAAATTAGTCAATAGTATAGCTTAGATTCTTAGCATCACACATAGACTTGCATGCTTGATCAAGGAAGGGCCTAGGTGAAAGTCATTTTTTTAATCTATCGTGTGTGTTGAGTATGTATGTTCTCTAAGGGAGAACTACATTTGATCTAAGACCCTAGCTTGAGGGTTAATGTAGGTAGTCGTTAGGATAGTAGGGATTCTAGATCATACAATCATTTTTCTCCTAGCCAAATTTTTATCCCTTTTAATTTTTATGTATTCATCATTTGCATGTGTGTAGATGAATATAGGTATTAAATACTAAAATAAACCTATAGTGAGCTCTGTTAACTTCCATCCCCTAATATTTGGTATATAGGCTCACACTAACTTGGTAAACAAAACCTAGAAAGATTAGATCCTAAGGACAATAGTTTTAGGGAAGGATTATAACACCATTAACTAGGGTGTTTTTTTTTTGGTAATCTTATCTAATCAAAAAATGAAAGCCAAGTTTAGATTCCTAATAGTGTCTCAGTCATGCTTTTCAATTACCAACTCTGGAATCATTCATTTTATCCCAATTTAAGATAATTTTATTATTTTTCCTCTTTCAAAATTACCTATTTAAAATCTATATTTTTCCCCATTAAAATAGATTTTTCCTATTATTCTAGACCCTTATTATTTAGGATCTAAACACTAGGTTTCAACAAATAATAAAACACTACCTTGTTTCATGGTGGTCATATTTTTTATGTCTAACAGTCTTGCCCCTTTGAAATGGGGGAACATGACTAGACCCTAGTGTTATCATTAGTTTTTTTTTTAACAATGAGGGTTAAACTTAATATAAAATTAGTTCATGATAGATCAATATTCAAATTCATTGGCCTTCGAGTATCTTTTCTTAGACTCTTTTGGTCATTTTGGTTTTTTGGATAAAATTTGACCCAACCCTACGTTGATGTTGTTGGTTTTTTTGTAGAAGCCATAGAAATGGGTTTGATTTTGTCTATGAGTTATTCAACCATTTTTACAATTGTATTTTCTCTAGGACTTGAGGAAGTTATGGGGAAAATGGTTATTGTGTTAGCCCATAATCTTAGACATTCAATATGGGAATGCATATGGTGGTGGTATTTAATGGAAGTCATGGGAGCTGATTTGATCATAGATGGGGTGCAAGAGAGTGAAAAAGTGAGAAGAAATAAAAGGATTTTACTCCAAAAAGACAATGATTGTCTATATTTTTTGTGTTTGACAAGTAAATGGTTTATGGCTTATTATTTTCAATCATGTATAGTGGATTTTATCTTAAACATTGGATGGTAGGTGAAATGAGAAGTTGATTAACTTCCCCTTGGACCTACATTGTAATTTTGAAACCACTAGAAGCATGATTGAGATGGGTTTGTGTTATTTTGTTGTTTTATTCAAAAAAGTACAACTCTATATCTTATGAGATTTGATTAGGTATTCTTTATAGTAATTTTATTTTGCTATTACATGTATTTGATATGTTTAGATATAGGTATTCATATTTATATATTTGAATGTTTCAAAATTATAATGTTTGAGGCTATATTGGGTTAAATATAGTCAATTTTTAGTTAATATGTGTTGTTATTTTCATTCAAATGTGTGGGGATTTGAACCTTTAGTTCATAGCATTTATGATTGAAATTTAGTTGTTTAGGTAAAACCCTGGTTATTTTATGAAATTTGGTATTCAGTTTACTCAATCTATGGAACATCAATTGACTGATTTAAGTTGATTTTATTTATGATAGTTTGATTTGTTGTGTGTGACTTTTTAGAGTTGATTGTGAATCTTGACTAGGGTCTATTTGGTACAAAGATTCTTTTTTTGGAAGTCGCAAGTTTTATTTATGATCTTGATTGTATATTTCCATTAATTTTTCATTTTTTAACCCTGTTATTCAAAGTGGTAATATGCATTATTCAACTTGGGTTTTATGGAAGATATTTGTTGTTATTTTTGATGTGGTTTTGTTATGAAACCTATGAATTCAATTTTGGGTTTCTAATATTTTATTGTATTTGTAACTTGAATATGCATTTATGTCATTATTTACTAAATTTTTATATTATTAAGGAAGTTAAGGCAATTACATAGACAAACTTTTCATTTTTATTAACATAGTTATAGATGGGTTTAGTTTTCAAACTCTTTCTAGTGTCATTATTTTGACATTTAATTGAAGGTAAAAGTAAGTGTGGGTTTATTAAAATGATATGAAATAAATAAATATAATTAAATATAAATATTAAAATATTTAGGTTGATGTATTTGATATATATTTATTGATCCATGAAGTTCAACCTTAATTAGCTCATATGTTTGTAAATAGCATTCAAAATTATCTAGTGGTACTTGTCCTTTCCATAAATGTTATTTTTCTATTCTTTGATTGAAATTACTTTTTTTAGAATTATTATTTCTTTTTGATTATTGTGGCTTGATGTTATTCATCTTATTTGATTCATCTTAGAAAGCTATGGTCATTCTCTTTTACCTTCCTATTCCATTCTCTTTTACCTTCCTATTCCATCCCTGCTGCTTAAATCCACATCTAACTAATGGATGGGTGGATAGGGTCATTAATGAAGGGATCATTGGGTTAGAAGGGTGGGATTTTCCCCTCATTAATAAGGTGTTTTAGAGATGCATTGGATTATTTGTGATTTTTAATTATGGTCATGTTTGAGATTATCTAGAAATGTAATGTTTAATTTGTAAATAATGTTTTTACACTATAGGTATGTTGTATGTACTTAAAGGAAAGTGAGGTTCATAATCCATTATGATTCCAGTACTATTTTTATTAAATATTATTTAATTGGTTATTTTTAGTTAATTTTTTTTGAGTTCATAGTTATTGAACAAAAAATGGCAAATAAATTATATTGGATTGAATAGAATACGTGTTGATTTATATTATCAGAATTGTGGTAATAACTCACCAATGAATGTAAGTAATGACTAGTTTTAGAATGGATTTAATTTGGTTGATTAACAATGAAAACTTGATAAGGCTTAGGCATTTAAATATATATGGTTGGCATTTTTGGTTTTTGTTATTAACTCTTTTAATGATGAAAGACCATTTGATTGTTATCTATTTCAAATATGTATTAAGGTTATCATGATAAATAAATAAATACATGTGCATCATTTTTGTAAAATTTATTATGATCAATGATGTTTGGAAATGTAGCCAATTGTTTTTAAACTTTATACAATATAAAATATAAGTGTGTGAGTAATTCATGATATTACTTCTTATAATGAAATTGTTGGGTGGTTATGAATAAAATGGCTGAAACATTATTTTAATATAATTAATAGTGGTGAATTTATTATAAACATCATGGTAATTTATTGAGCCTCAACTTTCTTAAGTCTTTACAAGCATGTTTCTATTTGTATTAGGTTTAAAATATTTTGGTAAATAATAATTTTGTATCCATATAAATATGTTGGGATACATTTATTTGTTTCTATTATTTTCCATTTTTTTTTGGAAATAATTGAATTGGTAGAAATAAAATTAGATTAATTGACATTTATGACTTTTGTAAAAGTTGTACGAAGTTGTTATTACCATCATAATAACAAAAATATCAAATGAATAAATGTTTAAGTGATTATCTTGTGGAGAGAGTAATATTTTTAATTCATTAATTATATTTTATTAATAGATATGTTGTGGTTTATTTTACTATTACACATCTCAAGAAATAACATGTAACAGTGCAAAGCTTCTTGAGAATTTGAAAGTTTTTTCATGCATAATAATCATGTTTTTTGAATTTTAAATTTCATTATTAACAATAAATATACTTGTATTAATCTCTAATTAATCTAAATAATGTGTAAGTGCAATTAGATATCGACTGCATGACAAGTCAAGAATATATATTGATTATTTGTTATGTTTTACCTACAAGAAGGTCAATTTGTAATTTGCTTTTGATTTATACTTTGAGATTTTAGATAATTAAATTTTAAACATCTATCTATGATCATTAGTGATGAGATAATAACTTTTGTTGTAATTTTTGTCAATGTGAATAATCATTAATTCTCTAGGGCCATTCAATTTGATTATATCACTAAATGAGTAGTTAATATCATTGGTATGTAGAGAAATGTTGTTAGTGTCATGATTTTAGATCTTATATCATGAATAAGTGATTAAAGTGAGTAGAAATAGTTATAATCATTAACATATTCACAACCTATAAATTAATTAATTTTCAAATTTTGTATTGTTTTTAGAAATAACCAAAGAATTAATTAATTTTGTTGGTGTTGGTTGGTGAATTAAAATATGTAGTTTAATGAATCTTATTTTAAATATTTAAATACACTTTTTAACTAATTTGGTGTTTGAAATTATAACTACCTATTTAGTATCCTTATTAAGGTTGGTAAGTTGGTGTTGCATGAACCTTGACCTAGAATATATTTTGCCTATCTCAGCACTTGAGTAAGGTTAATAGTTTTTAAATAGTCTTATAAATAAGACCATAAAGAATGTATTTAGATTTGAACTTATGATTTTACATTAGATATAATGATACACCACAATCTACGTATATAATATAAATAAATATCTTCTTTATGAAATATTTTAAGATTTTTTAACCTTAGTTAAGTACATGTGTTTGACCTAACATAGTTATGGTCCTAATCATGATAGTGAGATATTATTTTATCTTGAGTCATCTCATGTTTTACCATATAAGGATATGGATATTGGTATTAAAAAAAAGGGTTGTAACATATTTATTAGAGAATGAAAATATGTTTCTCCAAAGGGTAATGAATGGGTGGCCAATGTGACAACCCTTAATAACATTAAGTACAATTGAAAACCTTTTCTTTATTTCATATAGATTATTTAAATATAATATAAGAATCAGAATGAGGTAGTGAATCTAGCTCTATCCAATTAAAAAATTAGTCTTAAATGACTCATTTATTATCAAACCAATCTATAGTCATGTTACCTTCCCTATAGATGAGTTCAATCCTAACTTCAACAAAGGCTTTAAAAAACTAGAGGAATCATCAATGATAATATTGATAGTTAAAATATATGTGAATTTTTTATTAATGCATATGATAATAGTCAAAGAGTTTCAATCTATAAAAAATGGAATATTTTCATATCAACCACCAATTTGATTCCCCAAATAGATGTTAATGTTCTATAAAAATGTTTAATTTGAGTCCCCATAGAAAGAGAGAAAATATGAAAGAAATTACCAAATATATTTATAATGATACTTCCACAACTGACCTTTTGAGGTTACCCTTGGAATCTCCATTTAAATTTGATTTGCATTGGTTAAGTAGAGGACATCTCCAAAATGTAGAGTTTCTAGTTAAAAATAAAGAATTTCAAGTAATAAGAGGAGTTTCAGGTATGTTTGAATTATTCATATGTCCTTTACCCCACTAAAATAATGGAGGTATATCATTTTTAAATTCAAATATAGTATTAAATAATAATAATAATAATGAAATAACCCAATAAAAAATTATTGGACTTACATTATCAGAGTATGTTTAAGACTACGTGCAGGGCCCAATACTCTATTTCCTAATGCAAGCAATGTTTACTCAGCATATTCATGTACATGTACCCAAAACTAGAGGAGGTGAATGTAGATATTTAACCTGGGGTAAAAACCTACAAGGGGCACTATGAGGAAGTAGGTTTCCAAATATCACTTATGAAGTTTAAAGTGTATTGGTGTACAAGTACATAGATAAGTCTTGAGCTCAATCTATGGCACTAATCTTCTGCATAGGACCATTTATGGGTCCTTAACTCTAGTTAGGTATCTCATTCCCCCTACTAGGATTTGTTTCCACCTTGTGGGTGGTTAAATAGTTTCTTCTTAGAATAATTAGAATAGACAACTATTGAGGTTAACATACTCCCCATTTTTGAAAATTGGGACCCTTGAGATACTTTGAACCCTAAACACTAAAAACTCAATGTGATTAGATTATTGTTAGAATTTGAAGATCATCCACTTTGATAAATTTGGTTTATTGGTTTATGGTTTTGCTTTGAGCTTGCCTAATGTTCCTAATAATTGATTTTCATTGCTTATAATTATAGGTTTCATGGAGCCCTTATGAAGAGATCATGCTTAGAATTAATAAATTGACTCTATTCAAGTTTTCACTAGCCTTTGGTTTGTGAAAATTTGAATCTAAATTCATGTTGTAAAAACTCTCCTCCAAAAAACCCTAGCATAAACCCTTAGTTGAAATTTGAATTTAGAGGGATCATTTGGCAAGAATATTTCAAATTATGACTTAAGCTTAATTTTATGCTAATTCTTAATCATGTTTTGAAACATGACCAAAACCTAGCTTAAAATCATGCTTGGTATCTTTTTATTATTTTACCCCTTTTTCTTTTATTTTAAATTGAGTCTAATTTTTGTGATTGCAAATATCCTTATAATTTTATATCATTATCCCATTTATTACCTATTTAGCCTAAAATACTAGCTAAGGCCCCATTCATGTTTATTAACATGAACAATACCTTAGTCTTAAAAATTTATCTTAAGTTTTATTTCTAAATGAGTCATAACTTAAATACCTCACTTCTTTGTAGATTTAATGATCTATGCTCCATTGTAAAGGGATAATCTAATAGAGTGAGGAAAACCCAACAAACTTGAGAATTTAGTCCTTCAAACCAATCATATATGAGCATCTAGATCATAATTGATAGATTTTACCTCATCAAGACCAAGGATAAAATAGAGTGAATACAACTACAAAAAGTCAAAAGGTCCAAAAATCCCCATAAATCCACCATGCAACACTCCCACATTCAAGATTTGATAATAAAGGGTCCCGTATATTAACAGGAATCAATCATATACAAGTGGCTAGATCAAGATCAATAGTTTATGGTGACTCACCCAAAATGGATCCAATAGAGTGAATTTAATATTGAAATGTTAAATCTTATAGGAATTCCTATAAGGATGATAAGTGTCATCATCTTAGGGACTCAAATAAAGATCAATGACCCACAAGCCCTTCCCAAAGGTCATCAAAGTTAAATTTTGGAATCCCTACAAATCTACCATGTGGCACTCTCATAATCTGTAAGGTCATCATTGATGTTTAAAATTACATCAATGATGTTCATGGGGAAATCAAATTCAAGCTCTTCAAACATTTTACGTAGATAAATGGGGCATGTTTTATGTTATTGCAAGGGTCATTTGATATTATGCTTTAAAACTTAGAATAAAATATCTTAACCTAAGTCTATAACATGTTTATTGACATAAAATAAACTTAGCTTAAAAATATTTTAGCCTAAGTCCTTTGTTATAGCCATGCACAGATTAAAGTCCTTACCTCTTATAAGATCAATAGCTCACATTTCATTGGGCCTAGATGATCCAATGGCATGGAATTGATGATGATTATTCAATGGTTCTACAAGATCCTATAAGCTCAACATGTGGTATATGTGCATTCAATATGTGATTGGTATAGGATATGGAGCTTATAAATCCTATAGGGATGCCAAGTGTCATAACCATAGGGCTCGACACAAAGATGGCCAATGATATATGAGGGCCTAGATCATGATTAATGGCCCACGTTGATCCTTAGATCTTGATCAAATGGTGCAATGTAAAAGGAGATTTTTAATGAACAATGGATAGTGTTTTGAAGGGATTTATGAAAAATGCCATGAAAATTCATAGATATATGATAAATAAGTGCCACATAGGCACAAAACAATAAAATGAAGATCTTATGTGCTAAAAAATACAAACATATAAAGGTAGAGGTTAAAATCAAATTTGAGGCATGTATGAGGTGAATTAAAAATAAGCCATCACCATTAAAGCTTTAGGAGAGCCCCAAACTTGGATAAAAATCCTAATTTAAGCTCATATTGATCATCACTGAGCTAAAAGAGAGTCTTATTACAATTTTAGAATAAAATAATTAACCCAGAGACCATTTGGAACATAACAGTAAGAAATTTGCAAAGTTTGTTAACATATTTTCCTCTAGGTCATTTTATTTTATAAATTCAAGTGTATTATATAACCTTGTAGAAAAATGACGACTTTACTTCTTGTATATTTGTATCTTGTGACAGTTTGGTATACTACCTTGTCCTCCTATAAAAGGAAGTACTAACATTTTGTAAAGAGAGAGAATTTTGATCAAAGTTTATATTATTTAAGAAGTTAATACAATCAAGTAATTCTAAAAGTATTATCCAAATTTGTTTATGTCAATTGTTACATGGACTTTCTCTCAATTGCTAGTCTTAAGTCTTAAACTTGAATAATTTCTATAAATTTTGAGTTGCATCTTTGATTATATGGTTATTAATTTGTGCTTATGCTAGATTAATTAAATGATATTGAATTTAATACATTCTATTTAATCTTCATTAGAATGTGCAAATGTTATTTGAGTTTGATAGGAAATCATTAAAGTAAATTTAGTTCTTACTCGTATTTCTTTATATCATTCTTGGAGGTTTGCCTAGTGTGTAGTGAGATATGAGCTTATGCTATTTTGAAATATAAACTATTTAAATGTATACTCAGTTATAATTAAAAATTTGTAATAATATTTTAGGCTAAGATTAGTAATCATGTATTCTCTTTCTAACTTACCCTTCTCTTTTGATTATTTTTAACTAGATCACTTTAGTTTAGATTTAATTGTAAATTTCCATTTATATTAGTCTGTAGTTTAAGATTTGATCATAATTCATTAGTATTAGCATATATAATTACACTTTATAAATATTTGGTCTATGGTGGATCCTAACCATCAATTAATATAATTTTTAAGGGATAGTTAAACATAACTCTGATGTTATTTCACCATAGGTAACATAATTTGCCAAAACTACTAATCATGTTCTAAATTCATATAATTCTAAAATGAGAAGTGTTCTTTAAACACTAAGGGAACCTATGATATATTTAGAGGTATAAATATGTCTCTGCTAGTACTAGAAGGAGGGCTCATCTTTGTGAATTTGTTTAATCTTTGCTAATATTAGTGCATTTTGATCAAAGATTGATGTTATCTTTGCACCTTTGCATAATTATTTTCTAAAAACTATAAAGATCACTGACCTTCATGGTACTTGACCCATTTTAGTGCTTCAATTAGACAAAGATCATAGTTATTTTAATTTTTATTGTTAATTTTGGTAAAAATAGCTTAATATCTAAGAATTTGTAGTATTTGAGGTTAGAATAGATTATTTTGATCAAATATTGGTATATTTTTCATAGATTTGGGTTTATTCAAGCTAGACTTATAAAGCTAGATTTACATAATTAGACACATATTTGAGCTAACTTAGTCAAGGTTGATGTCCTTTACTATTCTATATACAAATCTTTACAAAATTAGCTTAATGTGTAGGTTTAATCCTTTTTCTTTATGTAGATTAACTTGACATATCATATTTCAAAGAAGATCCTCAATCTTCAAGTTGAAATTACCAAGAATTCAAACAAGATCACATTAAGAGACAAGAGAACCTTTGCTTGATCTTGAATCCCATAGAATATCTAAGTGAGATAAAGGTTGACGTAAATGTTCCAAATCTTTTCCAACCTCACCTCTTCAAGGTACCCCTGTATTCGACCTTTGCCTAGATATGTATTGGTTGGAAGATTATTCAATAAATGTGTTAGGTGTGGTACATGATCTCCCATGTAATCCTAAAAAATACTTACCAACATTTAGTCCAATTGGTATTATAACTATTTTAGAGCACATTAAATATTTCAAAGTTGCTTTAAGGTTGTTAAATGTCATACATGAAGATTTATCATGAAAATTGTTCCCATGTACTCTTAAATATGTTGCATATGAATGGTTTTTTAATTTAACTAATAATTACATTACTAGATAGGATGATTTTAATAATGTTTCATATACCAATTTTGAAAAAAAATTAGTCTATGTGTCATATGCCACCAGTTCACCACCACCAAGAGGGATGCAAGTGAGCCCATAAGGTCCTTTAATACTAGGTTCCAAAAAATGTATAGTAGGACCATAGACCTTTATAAGCCTAATGAGGATTTAGCTTTGTAAATATACAAGGATGTAGTAGGTTCTATAACTTCTGTATTTCTAAAAATATCACTTCCAACTATAACTTCATTAGCTAGGGCTTATTTTGAAGTAACGGTTATCAATGATCAAATGTAGCCCCAACGAAAAATGGCCTAATCTATCCCAAATATCAATCCACATTTTCCCATTCTAAAAATCTTTCCCAATAATAATCAAAATCTTCTATCCTTGAATCAACTCCCAAATTTGAATCAATTACCTTTGAGTCATGTTGGTCTTAATTAGAATTTAGGGTTCTTGAGTCATCCTATTGTTAGTGGATTCAATACAAATGATCAAAGATCTTTAGTACCAATTTATGGTACTAATAATAACTAGGTTCATAATTTTGAAACTCCCAAGAATTAGAATGAGTTTATTATAAAAATGGTCCAAAAGTTAAGAATTGATTTCCTTCATCTACAAAAATAAGTTAACAATACTAGAGAGAGCTCTAGTAGGAACTTACCATTCTAAAGGTTTAATAGGCCTAATAATAGGTTTTAAAGTGATAGTTTCCATAGTAGTAAGAATAATGAACCATCTTCTAAAGAGAGGACTATGGACATTAATCTTACTTATATTACTTTGCTTGATTATTGTAAGGAACATTGTATAGCCAAGCATGGTGAGATTGATTGCATTGAGTTTTTTAAGGATTTTAAATCTTTTCAATAAGGGTTAGACACATCTGAAGTGGTCCCTAATAAGGATAGTGGTGAAGTTAGTTTAGGGTCCAAGCCTATTGATCAAACTTTCATGGTGGAGATGTTTGATTTTCCTTTTTAAGAGGATATCAAACCTATTGATGTCCTTAAGGAAATCCAGGCCTTCCAACAATTCCTAAAGAGGATTTATCCTTTGAGGAATAGAGAGAAGAGGCATCCCTTGACTAATTCAATGCCCCCAAATAACTTTGGAACTCCTCCAGACACTTCTTCAAGTAATAATCCAAAACCACCCAAAGGGAATACCTCTAAGCATAATGTTGGTGTTCCTAGTTCTTCAAACAAGATTGCTTATAATATTTTTTAGGACATGAAGAAGATAAAAGCTAACATAAAATTACATGAATTGATTCAAATCATAGAAAAAAGGGACCTCTTTCTAGAATCATTTTCAAAGAAATATGACAAACCACCCAAAGCTGACAATGATAATATGGCTATGCACAAAGCTAAGGTATAATATCCTCCTTTCCTACTCATAGGTAGGATGTTCCATAAGAATTTTCATAGTTGTTTATTAGATTTTGATGCATCTACCAATATCATGCTAGTAGGTATTTGTAAACAAATTGGATTGACACCTATTAAGTCTGATAGAGTTATTATTCAATTAGACAAATTTAGAGTCAAGGTGATTAGGGAATTATTAAATGTCCATATGAAATTGGATTCTAATCCTAGAGTACAACAATTTATTGATATCTAAGTTTTTGATATTCCTAATGTTTATGGGATCTTGTTAAGCAAAGAATGGACCAAAGCTCTGAATGGATACATGTCCACAAATTATTCACATTTATGGCTACCTTGGAAAAGAGTTCCAAACTAGATCAGGGTTGAAAGAGAGCCAAGAATGAAGCACATGATTACTAAGTATAATGTTGTCAATGAAAGGGTCAACATAATTGACTCAAAATTAGGGGTTTTAAACCTAGAGGCTGCAAAGGTATGTGATCCTAAGGGTACTCATGTTATACCTAGGCTATGGAAGCTAAATTTTGATGGTGCTAGGTGTAAGTTCAGGTTTTATAAGAAATATCATGAATCTTGTATGATCTAGTTTCCATGCACTAATAACCTTTCCAAATATGAGGTCCTTATCTTAGGTTTGTAATTTTATATCAAAAATAAATTCAAGGAATTACTAGTCTATCATGATTCAAAACTTGTAGTCAACCAAGTGAAAAGTAGATATCAATGCAAATTATCATACCTTAAGAGGTATAATTTTATGTTTTGGGATCTAATTGAGTCTTTTAATGCCTTTAACATTGTCTCCATCCCTAGAGTGGGAATAAATATATTGATGAGTTAGCATCTATTATAGCCAATCTAATGCCTGACCAAGACTCACCCAACTTTAGCATTGAGTTGATACCTTGTCCTTCAGTCCCAAATAATGTGAAATATTTTTAGGTCTTTAATGATGATCAACAAATATTGAATTTAATGACTAGTTCAAGAGCATTTGAGGCTTAGATTATTCATGAGATTGATGAAAATACACCTAGCGAAGGCAAATTTGATGGTAGAGTCATTTAGATGAATGACAATAAGATCCTTATGGGGATAAATACCTTGGATATTCTATTTGATCAAGATAATATGGCTAAGGTTTCTAAGATTATAAAAGTGAGTGGGAAAGATTATAATACTATTGATATTGGCCCTCAAGATCAACCTTAACTAGTTAACATTGGAAAAGCTTGCACTAGTGCTGAGAATAAGAGAGCCAAAGAGATGTTTAAAAAATAAAAGGATGTCATAGCTTGGTCTTATGATGACTTAAACATCTTTGATCTAAGAGTCATCACCCATACTATACCTCTTAAATAAAGTTGTAAACCCTTCAAGTAGAAACAAAGGCACATGAACCTTGTCTTAGAACCCATAATCTTAAAGAAGTTAAGAGATTGTTAGATGCTACAATTGTGTTTCCCATCAAACATTCTACCTAGGTAGTCAATTTGGTGTTAGTCAGAAATAAGAATGATGAGATTAGGCTATGTATTGACTTTATAAATTTTTAAAAAGCATCTAAAAAGGATAATTATCTTCTTCCCTCTCTTGAACAAGTAATACAAATTGTTTTAGGATTAGCCATGATGTCTTTTCTTGATGGTTTTCTTGGATACAACCAAGTTTTTGTTGATAAATAAGACAAGATGAATAAAAATTTAATAACTAAAGGGGGCACCTTTAATTACAAAATAATACCCTTTAGATTGATAAATGTAGGAGCTACTTTTCAAAGGGCCATGGACCATGCCTCTCAAGGTCTAATTGCTAAGTGTATCATTATATATATGGATGATCTAACTATTTTAAAAAAAAATAGGGAAGATCACTTTATGCATTTACAACAAGTATTTGAGAGATGCAAAAGGTATGTAATCTCCCTTAATCCCAAGAAAAGCATCTTTTGTGTTACTAAAGGTAAATTGTTAGGACATATCATAACTAAATATGGGATCTCCATAGATCTTGAAAGACTAGAATCCATATCTAAGATGGAGCCTCCAAATAGTAGAAAAGAGTTAAAATCATTTTTTGGTAAGATAAACTTTGTAATAAATTTCATTTATAGCTTTGCATATATTTTCAAGCCATTGAATGACATGATAAATAAGGATACCAAGGTCTCATGGAATGAGGAATCTAGGAAGGCATTGAATGACATCAAAGAAGCAATTAGTCAAGATTTATCCTTGATAAGTCCTAACTTTTCAAAGGACTTCTATCTTTATTTTTTTCATTTGACCATACTATGGTGTATTTTTAATTCAAAATTTTGATGGGTTTGATCACCCAATAGCTTTCATGAGTACTAACTTTAAGAATGCTAAATTGAACTATTCATTCATTGATAAACAAGCATATGCATTAGATAAGGTAGTGAAAAAAATTAAGCACCATATCCTTAGAAATAAGGTGGATGATATTCTACTTGACCCTGCTACAAAGCTCATGTTGAGCCAGAACGAGGTTAGAGAACATAGAGATAAATGGATGTCAGTTCTACAAGAATATGACATAGAAATGAAAACTACAAAGTTGGTAAGGTTCTAAGGTCTAATTCAAATGATTGTTAATACTAGCCCTAAGCTAAGTATTATGCAAGTTGATTAAAAAAGATTTCAAGATAGGGAGTGGTATGATTCCATCATTCATTTAATAATTAATGGTACTTATCCTGAAAGACTAACTAGGGAGAAAAAAGGGTCCTTAGGCTCAAGGTAGCCTATTATCTAATCAAAGATGGGGTTTTATATAAAAATAACTTTAAAGGGTTATACCTGAGATGTCTCTCAAAAGAGGAAGTTACATAAATCATGAGCACATTTCATGAGAAGTTTGGTAATGGGAACCCATGTAGAAGGAAAATAGCCCAAAATATCCTTAGAGCTAGCTACTATTGGCCAACTATTTTCAAAGATGTTCATAATCACATGAGGGAATGTCACTCATGCCAAATAGTAATCAAACAACCAAATCTATGAATGCCTTTATAACTAGTCATGGTTGATAAACACTTTACACAATGGATGCTAGAATTTATAAGGGTAATGAACACCAATTCATAAAAAGCTCACAAGTATATCCTAACTACCATAGATTATTGTACAAGGTAGACTAAAGTTGTATCCACCAAATAATGCAAGACTAAAGAAGTGATCAATTTCTTGGAGGAGAACATATGTACCATATTTGGACTCTAGTATCATTGGTGTGTGATAATGGATCCACATTTATATCCATATAGATGGTATAATGGGCATATGATAATGACATTTGTCTTAATTTTTCATCCAACCATTACCCCTAAGGAAATGTTGTATCTAAGTCTACCAATAAGAACTTGATGAAATCAATCAAGAAGTCTGTTATAGACAAGCCTAAAACTTTGCATAATATTCTCAAGTATGCCTTATGGTTAGATAGGATAAGTATCAAGTAGACCTTAAAGGCATCACCATTTATATTGGTGTATGGCCAAGATCCTATCTTCCCTATCACTCTCAAGATGCTCATGTATAAATTCATGAAAGAGTATATGGAAGAATGTCAAGATCTTGATAAATTAAGGTTGATAGACATCAACCAGATAGAAGATGTATGCAAAGAATCCTTTGCTAATTTTAGTAGACATCAGACCATGGTGAAGAGGTGGTTTGATAAGATATCAAATAAGAAGGTATTTAGACAATGGGACTTAGTTCTCCTTTAGGATAAAGAATTTGAGCCTAAGGGAAAGCATGGAAGGTTCACACCACTATGGATTGGCCCCTATCAAATTGTATACATGCTTGGAGACAACACCTTTAGACTCAAAGACTTACAAGGAGCAAATTTCACACTACCCACCAATGGGTAGTACCTCAAGCATTACTTCTTTATTCGTTCCCCTAAGGTCTTTATGGAGTAAATATGTAAGATGGTTAGACTTAGTGTAGGTAGGCTAGTTAGTTTATTTCAGCTCTTTCCTTCCTATCCCTTGTTTATACAAGTGTTTATTTCTTTCTTTACTACTTTATGTTGTGTGTTTTCTTTTGTTGCCTTGTTTCTTGTTTGCAATAATTCATTTTTGACAACCCTGAGCTCAAAGTTTATTCAGTTTGCTTGAAACTCCCAAAATTTAGGAATATGGGTATGAAATTAATACATATGATGACCATGGGTCTAAAATGTGAGCCTAACATTATGAATTAAATAAACTGGTAAACATTGATGCAAGAGGCTAATTGTTCCATTAGAGCTTGAACATTGTCTTGACCTAAACTTGGTTTTAAAAAGATTTTCACTTGTAGGATGAAATCTTAATCTATTGAGACATAATCATGATTGAAATTAAAAAACACCCCTACCTGGGACAATGATTGAAATCATAGGTGATTCTCTAAGGATCAAACACTTGACCAAATCCTTAAACCTAACTACCTTGGTTCCCAACCTTGCTGAAAGCATAAAAGATCTAAAAATACAAAAATAAGAATTCAATGCAAAATAAAATGCTTTTCAAGCATAGGTGATTCTATTAATCTCTAATGGGGCTATGGATTCCTAGATAAAAGTAGAGCAATGCCATGAGTGGAGCCAAAGGCATCTTTTTCAGGTATATAGATTCTTGGCTAGTAGTAGAGAAATTCCTAAGCCTTATCTAAACTAGAAACATGGTTCTTAATGAATATCTAAACATGCTTCAAGTTGGTGTTAATTATTAAAGATATGAAATGTGGAAGTTATCTCTCGAATCCCATGGAAAATAATAAGTGGAATCAAAACACACACACAACATAGATATGTCTTGATGTTTGACCCTAACTTTGCAAATGTAAGGTTTGTTTCAACCATAAAATAATATGGATAATGGTATTGGTCAAGTGGAGTGGATGACTTAGTTTTTTATCTAAATAATAGTCTTTAAGTTCTAACATATTTTTATGTTTCCCTCAAAATTCACCATTTGTTGAGGTCAACATATTCCCATTTTTTAAAACTGGGGCCCTTGAAATACTTTGAACCGTAAACACTAAATACTCAATGTGATTAGATCAATTTTATAATATAAAGATCATCGACTTTGATAAATTTGGCTTACTAGTTTATGGTTTTGCTTTGAGCCTAATGTTGCTAATAATTGGTCTTCATGTCTTATAGTTTTAGGTTTTATGGAGCCCTTATAAGAGATCATACTTAGAATTTACATATTGACTCTATTCAAATTTTCATTAGCTTTTGGTTTATGAAAATTTGAATCTAAATTCATGTTCTAAAATCTCTCTTCCAAAAAGCCCTAGCATAAACCCTTGGTTCAAATTCACATTTAGCAAGAACATTTAGTGAGAATATTTCAAATTGTGACTTAAGCCTAATTTTATGCTAAGGCTTAGTCATTTTTTTCAAGATGAATAAACCCTAGCCTAAAATCATGCTTGGTCCCTTTTCATTATTTTCCCATTTTTTCCTTTATTTTTGACTAAGTCTAACATTCATTATTGGCAAGATCCTTTTAATTTTATAACATGGTCCCCTTTATTACCTATTTATCCTGAAGCCTTAATGTTAATGCCCCATTAGTGTTTATTTACATGAATGAGACCTTAGTCTAAACATTTTAGCCTAAGTCTTATTTGTAACCAAGTCCTAACTTAAATACCTCATTTATATATAGATCCTATATCATGCCCTCCATCATGAGGGGATAATCTGATGGAGTGAAGAAAACCCAATGAACCTAAGATTTTCATCCTTTAGAACAATCATGTTTGAGAATATATATCATAATCGATGGTTTTCTCCTTATCAAGACTGAAGTTCTAATAGAGTGAACACAATGACAAAAATTCAAAAGGCCTAAGAAGCTCTATGGAGCCACCATGAGATACTCCCATATTTAAGACTTGATAACAAAGGGTCCCACATATTAAAAAAAACCAATCATGTATAAGTTCCTAGATTAAGATCAATAGTTCATGGCCATTCACCCAAAATGGATCCAATAGAGTGAAGCCAATGTTGAAATGTCAAAACCCAAAGAAAGTCTTATGAAGATGACAAGTGTCATCATCTTGGGGACTTAGATAGAGATCAATGACCTATGGGTCCTCCCCAAAGGTCCACAAGATCAAATCTTGGAAGCCCCACAAAGTTTCCATGTAGTGCTCTCATAATCATCAGGACTAAGTAAAATAATGACATGTGTTTACTTGGATTATAATTAGATGACTCTCACCTCATCTTATATATTGATCAAATGGAGAAAATGAAGTCTAAGATCCATAGAATATAGAAACTTGATGAGATTAAAATTTATGTTTATGCAATTTTTATTTGATGTCTGTGAGGCCATCATTACTTTTTATGTGACAATTAACTTTAAGCCCACCAAAACTAAAAAAAATAACAAGATTAAATTTGACATTCTTATGAACATCATTTGATGCTCGTGAGGTCACCATTGACATCTATGAGGTTGTCAATTTCAATGTCTTTAAACATTTTACTTAGAAAAATGGGGCATGCTTTATGTTATTCAAGGGGTCATTTGATATTATGCTTTAAAAATTAACATAAAATATGTTAACCTAAATCTATAATGTGTAATTGACATAAAATAAACTTAGCTTAAAAATATTTTAGCCTAAGTCTTTTTTTATACCGATGCATTGATTAAAGTCCTTGCATCTTGTAGGTTTATTGACTCATGCTTTATCAAGCCCAAATGATCCAATGGTGAAAAATAATTGACAACTATTCAATGGTTCTATGAGATTCCACAAGCTCAACACGTGGTAGACATGCGTTCAATATGTGATTAGTGTAGGATATGAAGCTAAAATATCTCATGGGGATGCAAAGGGGCACAACCATAGGTCTTGATGCAAATATGGCCAATGACATACAAGGACTTGGATCATGATCAATTGCCTACATTGATCCTTGTATCTTGATCAAATAATGTGAAGCAAAAGGTAATTTTTAAATAACAACTAGTGCTTTGAAGGAATTTATGAAAAATTGCATGAAAATTGATAGATAGATTCCAAATAAGTGCCATGTAAGCACAAAATGATAAAGTTTAGATCTTGTGTGCTAAAAAATACAAACATATAAAAGTAGAAATCAAAATCAAATCTAAGGCATGTATGATCTGATGTCCAAATAAGCCATCACCATTAAAGCTTTAGGAAAGCACTAAAATTGCATAAAATCCATTTGAGCTCATATTGATCACATTTGAGCTAAAATAAAGTCTAATTACAATTCAATCACAAAAAAATTAATCCAAAGACCATTTAGAACATAATAGTAAGCAATTTGCAAAGTTTTTTAGCATATTTGTCTCTAGGTTAGTTTAGTGTAGAAATGCAAGTGTATTCTATAACCTTGTAGAAAAAGGATAGTTGTCCTTACTTCTTGTAAATTTGTATCTCTTGATTAACCAATATAATTCCTTGTCCTCTTATAAAAGGCAGTACTGCCATTTTGTAAAGAGACAAAATTTTGATCAAAATTTGTATACTTTGAGGAGTTAATAAAATCAAGGAATTCTGAAAGGATTGACCAAGTTTGTTTGTGTTAATTGCTACATGGACTTTCTCTCAATTTATAGTCTTAAGTCTTAAACTTGAATAGTTTCTATTAATTCTGAGTTGCATCTTTGATTACAGGGTAACTAATTTGTGTCTATGCTAGTTTATTTGAATGATCTTGAATTTACATTGTTTTATTTTCTCTACATTAGAATGTGTCAATATTATTTGATTATGGTAGTAAATCTTTAAAGTAAATTCAGTTCTTACTTGTACTTCTTTATATCATCTTAAGAGGTTTTC
Source organism: Torreya grandis (assembly GCA_037957365.1). Taxonomy (NCBI): domain Eukaryota; kingdom Viridiplantae; phylum Streptophyta; class Pinopsida; order Cupressales; family Taxaceae; genus Torreya; species Torreya grandis. The sequence goes on along the minus strand of JARHVA010000493.1, from coordinate 1,298,345 downwards.
CTAGTGTGTAGTGAGATCTAAGCTTATGCTATTTTGCACTATTTATTGGTTAAATGTATACTCAGTTGTAATTGAAAAATTTTCATAATGTTTGAGGCTAAGATTAGTAATCACTTTTTATCTTTCTACATTACCCTTCTCTTTTGCTTCTTTTTAAATAGATCACTTTAGTTTATATTTTATTGTAAATGTCCATTTAGATTAGTCTGTAGTTTAATCTTTGATCATAATTCACTAGTATTAGCATATATACTTACACTTTTCAAAGATTTGGTCAATGGTGGCTCCCAATGATCAATTAATTTAAATTTTGTATGATAATTAAACATTACTCTTACCATTATTTCATCATAGGTAACATAAGTTGCCAAAACCTACTACTCATGATATGAATCCTAGAATTCTAAAATGATAAGTGTTCTTTGAACACTAAGGACACCTGTGATATATTTAGAGGCATCAACAATAATTTTATGCACCTAATGTTACCATTCAACTGAAACATGTTTATGAGATTAGAAATAAGGTTTGATAATAACATAGAAATGATCATGCACACTTCCTATGATTCCAATCATGATTATAACAACCAACAAGCTAATTAAAGTACATAGGATTAACACTAGGATCTAATGATTATCCTATATAATTCATTACTGACCATAGAATAATACATTCTTATTAATCAAGTGGGTAATATAACATTATGGGAAATTGAAATGGTATTACCTATTGAGGTTAATTAACCTCCTCTAAGGCTCAAGGATCATTACACCATTGTATTATTCATTTAATATTCACAAGTCATCCATTATTTTTTATTTGAATGGGTAAATAAATAGGTT